>JAOBYG010218415.1:0-10008 GCA_025403545.1 Epizoanthus stellaris
TTATCACAGTTAAAAGCGATTTTAAAAGTCAGCAAACGACATCTACAGCATATAGAAGGCGTAACAACAAGTTTTCCGTGTCAAGTTGCGGTGTATGATGGGACTGATTTGCAGACAAACTCATTTGAGGAGAGCGCTATTGTCATACCTGTGTGTGGTGTCCAGGCCTTCCTTCGTGTGCAACGGTGCTTGTTTCCTCATATTTGGTCCCAGGCCTCTCCTCAAAAAATGGTACATTATAAGTGGCTGGTTTTGAGCAGCTTTTATCGGATTCACCGTAGCTCGCTCCACCCGACGGATTAAAGTTCGGTGTTAGCGAGATAGGGCAGTTTGGAGTTGTGAGTTTCCGTCCAGTGAAATGAAACATGTTTATTGTCTTGGGATCAAGAACGCTCATCACCTGCAACAGATACACAAAGAAAACAGATTACTCAAAAGACAATGTAGTTATCCAGTCGTCGTTTTATTCTAAATTGAGAGTCCAAAGTGTTTCGCGAGGCTGCAAGGATTGTCATGACCTGCTTTGCTTAATGTAATGTTTTGTTGAACACGAAAGCATCTTCAAGTCAGATCACGTCCACACAAATACATTTTCATTCGACGAAAAATTCCATGTAAACAGTCTTCCCAGGATGAAAGTTCCATGGAAACACTGTTTTGTTTTCCATCCCGGGACGAGGGGACACAAGCCCAAGTAACTGAAGGCACGGCCGAGAAGAGATTAATTTCATCTCGGGCTGGATGAAGTTAGTCTCGGGCGAGATGACTTTCGTTCCGGGATCCTGGGATGAAACCACTCATGTATTAAAAACGAACAGATGACGAGATTAACTCATCCTGGGATGAAAGTCATCCCGGGACGAAACTCTCACGTAAACGGGCCCTTTGAGAAGACGTGTGATCAAAAAGATATTTCCATGAAATTATATCCCCTTAAAATGGCACCACCTGTTCTCATTATTTTGTGACATCAAGTTTAAGATCGGAGATTCTCATAAATCATGGGTGCTGGATAACAGTTGTTGCTAGTTTGTGCTATGACAACTCATCCACTGTGATTACAGTTACCATGGCAACCCCAGCTGGCCTCTGGTACACCCTATCTTTGACTGATATTTTTAAAAGTGAATTTTTCTCGCAAATAAGTTCGACGAATCTTATGTTCTATTATTTTATTTTTACTAGCATAAAATAGAGAACACTTTGACAGCTTTATAAAAAAAAATTGCAAATCGGTTTTGGTGCCACCTTAACTTCTACAAAAGTTAAATTAAAAATTACAGTGGTCAACAAGTTGAAGAGTTGTTATAACATAAACTAACAACAACTGTTATCCAACACCCATGATTTATGAGAATCTCTGATCTCGATGTCACAAAAAATGGAAAACGGGTGGGAGCCACCTCACCTAATAGCTCTTTAGCAACCAGCCCTTGACGTTTCCGCATCGAACCGCACTAGTTCTTTTGGTTCTATATGAAAACCCAATGACTTACCTTGTTAATCCAGTTAAACCAGTTTTGTATCGTTTTCCATCTAACAGGACAGTGTTTCTTGGCACCTTCAATATCGCTGCAAAGCTGGTGGGCCTTTTCATCTGACTCACTGCCGGGGATATCTTCTGTGTTGAAGTACATGTCAGACTCGTTTAGGCGCTTCACAAATAATTCTCTGGCGGTGTCGTTATCACTTTGATTCGTGACCAAGCGAGCGATTTCCTGAACCTGTCCGGATATACAACGAATCTGCTAAATGCCAACATTTAATTAATCTTGGACATAAAACATTTAGCAATCAAATCATTGGCCACTTCACAAATATAACTGTATCTAGGGAGACAAAGAGGACTTTACCTCTCTCCCCTCCCCCTCTTCCCCCGCATTTAATTGTCCAATATGGCGCCCACTCAAGAACGACTCGAATAATTGCCGACTTTTTCGTCCAGTTGCCGTACCACCAGCTACACTGACTCGCACGCAAAACCCGAAAATTTGGGGGATTTTGTAAACTATATTAAAAATCAAGAGGTGGCTGCCCTAAAATGATATCTCACCAAATCCCTTTCTTCAAGTTTGTCAATGGCACCAAGAGTGAAAGAGCTGTCCGTTCAAGGATTAAGAACACTATTTTTCGAAAGGAACGTTTATCTTTGTTTGAGGCTAAATGTTCTTAGGCAGCGTTCACAATTGGTGCCGGGGCGCGGGGCCTGCCGGGCACCATTGTGAACACGGCTTTTTGTAAGTGCCCGAACGAATATTTGAGCACGGTGCTCGGGCACACCGGATGGGCATGGGCACCAGTCTGCACACGATTATCGCAAGTGCCCAGGTACTCTATCCATAAACCTCTGCTTTAATATTCGTGTGATACTTTTGATCATTTTCATTTGTTGTTCATTTTGCCCCATTTGGGCACCAGTAGTCTGAACAAGCCACAATTTCGTGCCAGTGCCTGAGTACAGTACCCAGGCACTACAAAGTGTGAACGCAGCCTTAATGTTTTGACGTTTCAATGTGTTCTTAGAACGTTCTTAAATTGTACAATTCCTCACCAAACATTTGCCCAATTTATGAAATAGTTGGTATTCTCATTTCCAAAACACATAACAAAATCATAGCCTCTGGTGCGTTCTTAACATGTTCCTAAAATGTTGGCCTTTCTCAGTCTCAATGTTGTTATAAAAAGGTTTTTAAATAAAAAAAAAAGTCGGTACCTCTTTTACTATATTCCCCTTCATCAGACCACAGGCAACTCAAGCTGATAGTTAGTATTTAGGCAGATACATGTAGAGCGGTTAGGCTCATCGAGTCGATATTATAACACTTTGTATGGAAAATCTAGCGATTTCTCCAAATGCTAACCCACCTCAACTCCACTGTGTACTTGTGTTTTCTGTGCAGTCTGGGGTGATTTGGAACCATTCCCTCCGACCAGGAGCCCATGATCTAGGAGCGTGAATGGGGTACACTCAGTCCGTATTACCCCATTTTTACAAGTAAGGTTATTTTTAGAATCCCTTCCTCGCCAAGCGGGTAACCGCTAGCCAACTGATGGCTCCGGCCAAATTACCACAGACTAAACAAGTACACAGTGGAGTTGAGGTGAGTTAACTTTATTTCCAAATTTACAGCAATATTCTAGCATTTCCAGAAGTCGATAGATTTTCCATACTCGATGACCCAAACAGCTCTAGCTGCCTAAATACTAACTGTCAGCTTGGGTTGCCTGTGATCAGACACATAATACTTCTAGCCTTCGCGCTACAGGTGTGATGCGTGGTTTCACATCCCGTCTGTAAATTCGTATCTCTTACCTGAGGGTACAGCTTATGCAGCATGTCGTTACCCAGCTTCTGTATCTCCTCTGGACTGATATCCGTGGTGGTGAAGTAAGACACCAGCTTCTTGTACGACTGTCTGCCGTCCAGACGTTCCCCAGTGGGAAGTGTCTTGGTTGTCGGTCGTTTGAGGTCAGCGGTAAGGTTGGTGAACACATAATCAACAGGTAAGCCCGCAAGTCCACTGGACACATTGTTGGGAACGCAGTGCTCAATGTATTCCGTCCTAAGATAGCTGCATGAGGAAGCAAGAAAACACATTAAGTAAATTCTAATGTGAGACAACATTTGAGAGTTGAGGTATGAGAAGGAATAGGGCTCAAATGCGGCTCGTAATCCATTTGAGAATGCACAAGTGTACCCGGACCCCAATCATATCCCCAACCCTACTCCTAACTCAGACCCAAATCTTAATCTTAATTCAAACCCCCGGGGTGGGGTGAGGGTTGGGTACTACTACATTCGAGCATTCTAACATGGATAATATACCACAAATTCAAATAACTCAGTGCACTACATAGGACATTCGATGAGAACGCATCGACTCTCATGTACTCCCATATTCGTTTGATGAGTGCTTCATGGCTCGATTTAAGGAATGCTTCTTTTAACGATTTCTTGCATATTTAACGATCTAATCAAGTTTACGTCGATTGACGTATCTACTATCCGTCAATGGAACCACAGATATTTCCGAGTATTGTGGAATGTCTGCTTTAAATACACAAATCCACACACGGGCATTTTCTGCTTTGCATTCTGGAGCAACTAGATAAATTTGCATTCACTCTACCACGTGATGTACCAAATCATTACCATTGAGCAATGGTAAAAGTATGCATGAACATTGAATCTTGAAATTAACAATTTTCTACTAAATTTCTAAGGCCTTTTATAACACAGCTTGGTCCCAAGAACAAGAAACCTGATGACAGAAACGTATTAATGGCCGCTTTCACACTAGAAGACGGACAGCGTTTTGAGACATACAAGTTGTCTTAGTCGGACAAATCGTCTTAGTAGTATGAAAACAGGACAGACAGGATTTTTGACGTCCAAATGGTCGAACAAGTTGGCGCAGTATCCTCAAAAAACCGCAGCTAAAACAGATACTACTGAATAACTTTGCTCTAAGAGTAGGTACTTTGATGTCAAAGGACTTCGGAACGAAACTAAATCACCGCTGAATTGACGCTTTCTTCTGTTAAATAAAAGTGTACTCGATATATACCAAATGGCAGCTTTTAATTTTCTCGCGGTATCCCCTGGGAACGAGTCTGGGTAACCAAGCAAGTATTAGTGCCAGCCCCCTTGCGTTGAACTTTATTTGTTTGTCCGTCTTGCTGTGAATTTATGACTACCAACACAAATGATTTATTCGTCTAGCTTTTCACACTAAGACGAACAAATCGTCAGACAACTTGTCCGTGCAGACGACTTGTCCGTCTTCTAGTGTGAAAACGGCCAATTAGAAAACGTTGTGCACGTGGACAATAGTACGGTAAAATCCCGCCTAAGAATCTACATCCAATTAAAAATCAGGGTGGTAGATTATTTTAAATAGGTTCTTCATTCCTTTGCCAAAAAACAGTGCCACTATCTGTAGCAGTACTAGTACAAATTATAATTTGTAATGTAGCAGGCGCAGGGCCGTAGCAAGGGAAAAATCATTGTATGGGGGCGGGGGGGGCGACTGTGGCAGCCTCAAGTGTATTTGTAGGCAGGGGTATTCGGCGCGAGTTCCTAGGGGGTATCTGAAATAGCATTTCCTACCTTCTGAGAGTAGTTTCCAGCAACGGTTTTGAACTGACATAAAATCGATCTTGTGGCTTGCGAAACGAGCCCGTCAAAATTATTGGGGGCCCCGCTCCCCCGTCCCCTCCTTTACTACGGCCCTGACGGGTCTTATGCTAATTAATACCCGATATCACTTCAGTTCAACCAAAGTTTCAGTCCTAGACATATCAAATTATCTAATAAAGAACAGGCTGAAAGGGCTTTTATTTAGGGGGAGCCAAACACGTAGTTTTACTAAGCCCAGTAACACCGAGAAACGAAAATGTTTTCAGCATTTACACAAGAACGCTAGACTGACGAATGCAATTGATAGAGGAATTAATCTCCCACTCAACCTCTCTTTCTCTCCCACAAAAATTAACCAGAGACATTTCCCAAAGCAGCCACTCTCACTCTAAGGCACCAAACACATCACTCACCTGAACACCAAGTGCAGCGGCTTCCCCAGGCTCTCCAGCAGGTAATGTCTGAGGGACTCGTTCACCGTCTTGCCTGCGTGAGTCGTTTGCCAGTCGTTCATCTCTTGTGTTTTCAGGTTGGACAGAAATTTAGGACTCAGGAGACGCTGAGTGTACCACTCATCAAAAATACCTAAACAGCATAATCAAATGAAATCCAGAACATTAAATAATTGCCATTGCATTTCTAATGTTATCGTATAGCCAAGTAAAGCTATAAATAAACTATATTGGAATAGGCTAGTTTCATAAACGTCATAATTTGGTTGCAGCAATTATCCTGCTGTTAAAAATAAAGTTATAAAATATGAATGTTAACAACATCAACATCAACATCAACATCAACATCAACATCAACATCAACAGCAACATCAACATCAACATCAACATCAACATCAACATCAACATCAACACCAACATCAACATCAACATCAATATCAACATCAACATTAGTATCAGTATTAGTAATGGTAATAATTATTATCTGGGCGATTATTGCTTAGCTCAGTCTAGAAGTGCACACAAAACTTTACCCACCTTCCTCTCCCTTGATAGAAACCTTGTTATAAGATGACGTGAAGCCGTTTACTGCTGCCTTGCACTGCTCAACAGATCTGACCATTCCAGCTTCAACACCACTCTTCATGTTCTCCACGTACTGCTCAATGGCTTTCTTAAACTCCTCCAGCTTCTTCCTAATCGGCTCGATGTCCCGTGTGGTGTTGGGTTTAAAGTGCTTGAAGTTGTTATAAATGTGGTACCCCATATAACAGATCGTCTGCCAGCACCACAGGTTCGGCCCCATCATATAGTCGCCAGCGTAGTAGTTGACATCGTACGCAGTCCCAAACACGTGCTGTAGATAGTAATTTAACTGCGACACCGCTTTCTTCTCTCTGGGTTTAAGCTTGTGTAGGTTTATGTCCATCGCTTTCAGTTCATCTAGCAGTTCAAATGCTTTGTCAGTAGTTTTCTTGATGCTTGTAGGTGAAGGGTCATAGGGCTTGAATTTCTGCCGCACCACCTCCGAAGTCACTCCAGTTCTTTGGTATATGTTAAAAGGATGGAGTTTGTAGTAAGTGTCGTGTACCTTCTGGAGGAACTTGTCCAGCCCGGAGTTGAGAGCCTCGGTGGAGTAACCACAGGCTTCAGTCCTCTTTTCTCCTCCTGTGGTGCAGGATTTGGACCTTTTGGCCAGGAGGGCCACACCCGTAATGAGGAATATCACCCCAACCACAAGGACAACGCAGATAACAACGAGGGCACAGCGGCGTCTACTCTCCCCACCACACCTCACCAGCCTTTCCATCATAGTTTCTGTTGGTAGAAAAAAGGTAAGTGCGTGAATGTAATCGGTTCATGGTGGTAATGATCATGTCTTGTCAAACATAAAGTATCCAACGGATCCCTGCACAGGCCACTGATAAACGTCGACTGCGGCAATGATTGTTGTTCATGTTCAGACATATTCATTATTAATTCCAAAAATATTAAACACCGTCTACCTACCCCAGAATAAAGTAAAATGTAAACCTAATAATAACGATGGTAGCTCCAGCTACGCTTGGTTGTATACCGGTGATGCCGGGGATGGTGTTAAAAGAAACAAATGTATGGGGGAACTCGTTATAATATAAACAAAGATATGGCAACTCGTCGTAATATAAACAACTGTATGGGAACTCATCATAATATAAATAGAGGTGATAATATACTGAGTAAATGTATGTTGCCCTCCTCAAGCCACATCTTTACTTATTTTTAATTGTATATTCCCAAGTTGCAAGATATTATATTGGCGCTCTGGGATTAGGTTTAAAATATGTCTAATATAGATTTTAATATAAGCAAATGTATGAGAATCCGGTTTAGGGCGATTTAGCCGTGATTTGATGTGCTTCGCGGAAAATACATGGGAAGAGAATAAAAACATCACCAACCCGGACAGGTAGGTCGAGAAAACAAAACGACCAAAACCTTTTTGTACATTTTGCCTTTTTGGGGACAATTTTAAATTTCCCATACATTTCATTTGCTTCTATTAACCAAATCCCAGAGCGCCCAATATAATTACTTGAAGCTTGGGCTACTTGTGATATACCTTGGAGACTTTATTATCACAAGTAGCCCAAGTCACGCTTAGTTGTGTATCGGCAGTATAGGATGGTGTTCATATTTCAAACTGTCTCCAAAATGTACTGAAATGCAAATAAAATAGCGGCATCATCTCACCTGTGTGGCGGTGATTTCCTGTGTTTCTTGGGTTTGGGGTACGTCGAAAACGTTGAGGTGATGGATCTACTTTATTAATTATTGCATTTTAGTACATTTTAGAGGTGAAGGCAATGTTGGCCAGTCTCACTGACAGTTGTCAGTGTACGGACCACCGAAGGTGCGAGATTCGGGGGGAGGGGGAGGGATGCTCAACTCGAAATGCTTGAAGTTTCTGAAATAAGGTTTCTTATTTTGACATCACTTGGTACTTTACCCTGGATACCGATGCATGTGCAAGAGGTTAGCTCACGCGGCCTCTGGCGTGAGCTAACCTCTGGCACCTAGGGTAAGCTACTCGGGAGACTACTTTGCCTTTGGAGGCCGATTTAATATTTAACCTAAGTCTAAATCCTATCTAATGAATATCGTTTGTTCAGAGGTGTTGCGAACACAAGATAGATATTGACAAGTAGTTAGACTTCGTTTTAAAATAATCAGCCCACTGGGTTTGGTAGTGCAAATACGAGTCTCGCTGGCCAGAGATAGGCCACTTGGGACCCATGTATTTCATGTTGTTATGTTACATTGAGAGAGTTGATGACCATAGAATCTGCTGCTAGTCTGTCTCCAATTTTCAGTGGTGGATATGTGGCCTCAACAATGAATGGATAATCACGAGGCCCCCGCATCCTACCAAAATGCCCTTTTAAAATCCTTTGAAACATATCCAGTAATTTCCCAATTACTTGCTATCTCGGCCTCTATGAAATGTGTTGTTCAGAGTCATCTGACATACCTTGCTGGTCAGCTGGAGATTGATCGCTCTCTGTTACATCAAATGATCTAACTTTGCAGTTGTTTAGCCTGTGGCTGGAGATCTCCCGTCACTGTTGTACCTTCAGCTGATACCCCTGAGTCAACTGGGACAAACTTTACTACTCACCTAAATATCCACGGCTGAATAGGACAGAGAACCCGACAGAGAGCCACGAATAACCAAGCGAGGTCAGTTTCTACGTGAGTACAAATAGTGAATTATGTAACTTCTAACTTCAGCTTGGGTTTCTGTTACTCATCATGGGGGGCGCAATTGGTCCAGACGATAAGCCACGCCACGCCACGTGGTTGACCTCCCAGGGCCTAATAAATGAAAGCCTCCTAAAGGTGGACGGACACTCATATAAAATGGACGTAGTCTGCGAGTAGTCACTCTTTTCCCTCTAGAAATAGTGCAGAAAAATTTAAAGAATCCGAGAGGCAACAAGTTTAGTAGCTCTCGAAAAAAAAATTCTCCTCTATTTCTAGAGGAAAAGGAGGTGCTGATCGCAGTCTAAACTGGACAAAGAACATTTGGCACCAAAATGTTACTATAATACTTATCTGAACGGACACTAGTTTATCTTGTTCAGCAATGCAAACAATACAGTCACTGGAAGAAAAATCTCTGTCCTAAAATCTTCCGTATCCCGATGAATATTTTCACAGTTGTCAATTTCTTGATTAACGAGTGCAGTATTAAACTCCTTATTAATCTCTGCAGCCGTTCAGCCGGTCCTACCACAGGGAGCCCACCTCTCTAGAGCGGTCAGCTGATCCCGCCACAAGGAACCCACTCTCATGAACGAGTGTGGTAACTCTGTATTACTCTGTGTAGTATATCAAAATGCTCGAAAACACGCAGAGAAAACATGGCCAAGTGGTCATTTTTGTTGGTTCCAGTCCTTTATTAGAGTGGCGGCAGCATGCAAGGACTACGTTCTCCAAACGTCCGGCGTTTTTACCTCAGGCTATGTAAAATGGAAAAGCCTTGACTTGTATTTCTTTATAAAACAGTTCCCATTCTTCCCATATCAAACTATTTTTGGAAGTTTAAATGATTTTAAAATCGTATACCACCCAAAGTGACGCATACACTCAGATAAGTCTGTGAAAGTTTCGGACAAAGATCGTTTCGAAATCAGTGAACTATATTATAAAGCAATTTTAAAAAACGGTGTTTTCAGGGCTATCCAGGCTTCATATAATTGCACGAGCAGCGATAAAAGTCTTGCCTTGTCCCTCAGGCCTTGTCACTAGCCGCGCGGTTACTCGAGCTCGATACGTGACGTCATATGCAAAGCTATTGGAAAGTTGTAGAGCACGAGAGAAGTTTAAGAGGAACACGAGGCGAAGCCGAGTGTTTGTCTTACTTCTCGAGTGCTC
>JAOBYG010218526.1:0-10006 GCA_025403545.1 Epizoanthus stellaris
TCCCCTGTCGGTACTCTCTGATCAGTCACAGTAAATGCAAATGCACTGTTCTCCTCACCATCGCTTGCCTCCTTGTCAGTCTACTCACTTCAAAAGTCCAGAAGTTATAGACAGAGTTTTTGACTTCCACGGACGGTGAATCAATCCTTGATTTTCTCTTAGTGAGTAGCCAACTTGGTTCTTCCCCCTCAATTACTTGCAATCTCCACTTTATTCCTCGACTAACTGAACGTCTATCTAAGGATACAAGCTTTGAAACAGAGAAGGTAAGCCTTTTCGCTTTAACTGTCTCGCCAAATGCAAGCGACTTAACAGCCCCAAACGCAGCCCGGCTGTCCTTTTCGTTGTCTCATTTTAGATGCTTATGCCGCTGCTAAGATCACTAGTGATGGCCTTCAAGACCTCCGCTTCTTTTTCTTCTTCTGGTGACTTTATTAAACCCCTCTCTTCTGAAGTGCTTTTATTGTCTGAGGACTTTGCACAATTCGTGCCACAACCTCTACTTTTTTGCTTGGTGTTGCAGGAAGTGCCTCTATCATTTTGTCAACTGCATGTTTTTTTTGCCGTCCGACTTTTAAACCCTGATTCAGGAGATAAAATAGGCTCCACTTCATCCACTTTCTCGGCTTTAAGTTTATCCCGGTATTTCTTGGATCTTGCTCTACTTAGGACTTTCATTTTTTTCTCCCTCTCTACTTGTTTGTGCCGAATCTTTTGCACTCAGGGCGTGCTTTTCTTTATCATGCGTTCTGCTGTTTTTCTCGTTTCACGTTGACCATGTGTTTTCAAAGCCGTGGCTTTTTGTTTTCATTCTACTGCTTGCCGTATTAACTTGTCTTTGTTTCGTTCGTAATGTGCTTTTTTGAAGCTTTTTTCTTCTTGTCTTTTTCCTTTGTCCATCTTCTCATTAACTCTGCTTTGCTTGAACCGGCATCCATTGCAGTGGCGATATTCTTTTGAAAACACTGAGCTGTTTATATAAATTGTACAACAGATTTATGTTGTGTGCCAAATGAAATACAGGTGGTTTCTTTCTGCAGTTTATTACCAGAATGGTTGTACAAACTAAGATACTGAAGTTTATATACATTTTTCAATGGCAGAACTGCATGTTTAAATACAAAAAATGACTACATGTACCATGTCCGGTCTGTAAAATTTACATAAGCGGAATTACATACAATATGCAATTGGCGTAGGAGGAAATACATCTGCAATTCCCATGCGTCAAAGAAACTCCATAGCTGATTATATGTTTACATGTTTTACAGTTAGCAAATACTTTGATATTATTTTAACTGCCTTGAACTTAAATCCACTGGAGAATTCACACGGAATAACAGAATCCCGGAAATACAAATGTGAATCACATCACATGCACGGTAAGTGGTGGGAAGACAGCAAAAGGCGTAAAAAAGTCAGCTATTACAAAAGACATCAATCGTGAGCACTACATAGACACTTTATTAGGTAGCAAACAATTACATCATAGAATGAATTCCATAAGAAGCAAGAGTCACCAAATAGGCTCCTACGAAATCAACAAAGTCAGTCTGTCCAGCTTCGATGACAAGTGGTACATCTTAGAAAATGGAACTGAAACCCTGGCATATGGTCATAGGAATATAATACAATTGTCTAGTCATTCCTAGGGGAATCACTGGTCTCCGTGTTCTCCCCACATGGATGATCATTGAGCACAAGTGCCATAAGCCCTGTCGCTGCTTCTTCACTCTGGGACTCTGCTCTTTCTTGGGTGTCGCTCGCAGTGCTTCTGAAACTAGCGCCTCCACAACTTTGGAAATCATCCTCGAATGGATCATGAAAAACCGCTCCCATACGTCCTTCCATATGTTCACCACACCTCTTATCTCTATGTGATCGCACCACTTCGGCCTCCTTATACTCATATAAGACTTGCCTCTTCTTCTTCTCATTGTTGAGAATATTTTTGTACTATTCGAGTACATTTACTTGTTTATCTGTCTTCTTCCATTCGGCATCAACATCGACAGACTCTATTGAACCAACAGCTTCGCCGAGGTCAAAACGATACCGCGTTGACGAACCCATAATGAATCTCATAATATCGATAGAGTCCTTTATATGATCAACATAGCTTTCGTGGCAGCGGCTCCATTCAACTTTACTCAGTGGCATCATGAATGTGTATGAAATTTTTATCAAAAGTTCAACTTTTATCAGATTTTTATCATTTTGATAAATTTCTGATACATAAATTAAGATACGAGCCTCTCATTGGCACACGAATCAAAACACATGATCTCATTGGACCATGCATGCCTTCATTAATATTTGATTCCCCATCGTAGCTGCTTAGTTTCGAGTTCACAACAAGGGAAAGCCACAATATAAACACCCTCTAGTCTTTCGTAAATATTTTCGAGTTCATAAATGTTCACGAGCTGTGATGAGTTTACAACAAGGGAAAACTGCAATATAAAGACCCTTGAGTCTTTCGTAAATATTTTCGAGTTCAAAAATTTCCTATTTGTATTATCATAAATATTTTTGAGTTCATAAATTTTCACCAGCTGCGAGTTCACAACAAGGGAAAACCACAATATAAACACTCTCGAGTTTCTTGTAAATATTTTCGCGTTCATAGATTTTTTGGTCTATATATATAATTTTTCATGTAGCATTTCTAAATATTTTAGTCTATATATTTTTCTATATAGTGTTTCTAAATTGATAATTCTAGATTTCTAGTTGCACATGCATCTCCAATCGAGAATGGTCTGGACTCAAAATGTCGGTCTGCCCTCATACTTCTGGCCTCGGCAAACCGCCCTCACACTCCAGACCTTGGCAAATCGCGCCCATACTCCTGGCCTCGGCAAAAGTGCACCCATAGCCCTAATCTCTATACTACTGACTATACACCTGAAATTTGCTGTTTTGAGCACTTTTTATTATCAAGGCTAATACTCAGTATCTAAAGAGTGATAAACAAAGCCACTGGTATAGTTTTGAAGGCCAAGGTTGAAACTCGCATATTCTATTAAAAAAAACTTGACTTTCAAAGCAGAATGATTTGCATAAATATTGAAATATGTTGCCATAGCAACCAGATCTTTTACATATTCCGGTAAATTTGAACAAATTGAAATATCTCGTCAACTACTTACTTCTAGAAGAATTCCTTCCATAGGGTTGTAGCATATATATAAGACAATATGTCTTCAAGGTTCATGCAAATCCATTGAATCCTTGTTAAAAAAACATGGGCAACCACAATGGAACCACAAATTATAAGGAAACTGAGAAAAATACAGTCAAAGTTACGATTTTCTTTTTCAATGAAGTCTGAAGTTGGAAATGTTCAATAGTGCAACTGAGAATCATCACAAGGTTACTTTTCATTCACTGTAACACGGTCTGGCCATAAACTAGTTATTTCTTCTTTCTTCTCTTCCTTTTTGGCCCACAATCAGTCTCCAGGTCATTGAATCCTCCACTTTCGTATGTAGTTTTTTTCTGTTGCTAGACATCTGTCCTCATCCCTGGCCTTAGCTGCCCTTACAACCTTTCTGTAATGCTTTTCTTTTTCATCTTCTTTCTCCTGGATTATTTCTTTCTATTCTCATCGTCTCTATCGCTCCCTTTTTCTGTATTCATGCCACATGAAACTCCAGCAACAGTCATTACTTCTTCACGGGCGGAAGCACCATCATTGAAGCTGTTTCGACAGCTTCTTTGCCTCAACATTTGCTCTTGGGGCATCTAACCCAGACTACGCTGTTCAGGGATTCATTCTGATTCTGGGAATACCCAGGCAGACACCTCCTCAACAGACTGCGGTTCTTCAAACGTTCATCTGTTGGTGCCAGAAATTCCAGAAATACCGGGTGCAGGTGATGGTCTTCATTCTCGAACTCTTTGTCCTTATTTTTTATGTACTGGCACCAGGTTTCTGGGCAATACTGATGCCGCTGTTATGCATCTTGCAGCTTTATGGAATTATACAAGGATGCATCAATTGCACACACCATCTTATCAATGGCAGCCTCTTTATCTTCTTGGGTCTTAGCACTTCTATCAACCGTTTTTCGAATAGCACTGCCATAATAAAGTTGTAGCTTTTAAACAACTACTTTTGTCAATCGACCAGATGACCATTTGACAGATTTGCCATCAGAAAGTTTTCCTGAACGTTTTTGTAGCTCCCTGAGATGTTTTCTTTGTTTTCCAAGTACCCAGTGGGAGCGAGCACCAGCACTTTCTGCTCATCTTCCAAGGCCCTGTGAACGCAAGCAATCAGCGTATAGGTCTTGCCGGTGCCCGGCTTGCCGTCGACAAGAATTGGAACTTGCCAGGAGACTGGAGGATCCGGCACGGCCAGACGTCGAGAAAGCAGGCGTTGCAACGCCGATTGAGGCGCTGCCTCGACGGTCACCAGACTGTCGGGATCTTCCACTTCTTCTTCGTACTGATGGGGCTCCTCTCTCGCTCGATCGTAAAAGCGTTCGCGACTGACCAGTGCACCGGCGACATGGGAGAAAACGCACACCTGTACGCCAACAAGATGGGAGGATGGGTCGTCTGCAGGCGAGGCGCAGCCCAACAACGAGGAGGACAGTACTTGGCGGTTCCAAAGAAAGAGCGTGTCCCGCAAACTGCGAACGTAGGCGACGAACGTGTCCACAAAATGCCGCTTGTTGCCTTCCCTCAGCACTTGGTCGTCTTGCCACATGGCCGGCATGTGATGCAAAGCGGAAGCAAAGAATCTGATAGATGGAACAAGTCGGACTCTTGGCGATGAGCATGAAACGCCACCAACTGCTGGCAGAAGTAAATGGGGTTATACATGGACAGCACTCTCAGTCCGACCAAGCGGTGACCACGGGCATACCTGACGGGAATGACAATGTCGTGACGTAGTTCACGGAGCCACTCTACCAGAGAGATTTGTTCCAAATCTGGAGGACGACGGTGGTAACGCTGCAGAACGGCATCCGAAGCGGCATCCTCCGGATGTGGAACCAGATACTTCTTTCGCATGGCCGGCGACCAGGACATGAAGATGGAGGAGAGAGACATGACCATCTCCGGCATACAAGGTCGCGCAGTCTGCAGAAAGCGAAAGGCGGCCTGATACGGCGCCATCCTGGTGGAGTAGAGCGAATCGTCCTTCAGGCCATCCTTGAACTTAGAGACGTACGACGACACGTACTGTGACACGATGACTTGTCCATTGGAGGTCTGCACGTCGTGATGGCATTTCAAGACAGGAAGCAACGTGTCGATGTATGTGCGCAGATTGCAGGCGAATGATTCCGGGTCGTGAACAACGCGCATGACGTCCGGTTCGTCGGCTGGCCTCTGCTCCACATAGGTTGGGCGATCTTGAAGATGCAGGCATGCAGATGGCTTGTTGGACTGCTGGTACCTGTGCGCCAGGTAGGCAAGTTCCGGTCGATCGCGTGGTTGATCGGCGCGAAATCGCTTTACTTGGATGGCAGACAGGTTTTTCAGCCAGACGAGCAGGTGGATGTGCAAGGTGCCCCGTTTTTGGAACTCGAAGCGATAGAAGTAGGTCAGCACGTTCTTCTGCGTGGCGCTGTAGTTATAATTAAGTAAGTGGCCTTTCCATTTCTCGCCATTGGAGCCGGTGATGTAACCTCGGACGATCTGCTCCAACATGTTCGCGATGTGAAGCGTCTCCAACTGCGCAAGTTGCATGGGTTGCAGACCGTGTTGCGTTCGGAGCTCTTGCAGCCACTGCGGAAACGGAAACGGAAACGACCACTTGTAGGGAGACACGGTGAGAAACAACGAGGGCAAACCGAACTGCCTGACAGCATCGAGCAAGAAGTCGTGCTGCCAGCGCCAGTAGCTCGGCGAGAAAGGCTTGCCATCGAGTGCCCTGAATGGGGAGCACTGCAGCTTGCGCGCCATTGCGATGGCCCCACTAACTGTGCGAAACAGCCACCGGTCGTAGTTGAGCTGCAACAGCTGGAAATCGAGGGAATAGTCGAGCACTGTCAAACAGACCTTGGTGGTTCTTGCTTGCATTCGACGTTGTTGCTGGCCTTCCAACATCGATTCACACAAGTCTCTGCAATGATACAGATTTGGCCACAGGCAGCACTCGACTGCCTCCATTTGAAGAACATCAAAGATGGCCAACTTGGTGACGCCGTCTTCTCGATACGTGGCACGTCTCTGCACGTACTCTCGGTAGCTAGACGCTCCACAAGACATGAGGTAGTCGTAGGCCGCATGACAACGTTGACGTTGGCATGCGTCGTTGGCATGAAGATCGATCTTGTCGAATGGAGAGAGGGCGGAGACTTCAAGCTTGAAAATGCCATTTTTCACCCTGTAGCCGTGCTCCTCCATCCGGCTTTGGCGGACGAAGAAGACAGACTTCTTCGGCGATCAAGCCGTGCAAAGGCAGCGGAATTTCATCAAGGCGAGGCACCGAATTCCTGCCGCTGGCACACTGGCACGATTTCACTGATGGCCGTGGCCTGCTTCGGAAAGAAGGCAGCAGGTTTTGACGCCCAATGCCCTCGCATTCATTGCAGTAGGCCCAGGAACTGTGGACGACCCAATGCAAGAGATCAGACGAAACGTCCGCCACTTGATCGCGACCAGCGCAATCAACCCGCAAACCAGGTTCCCCTGCGAATGAAGCCAATAAATGTGTTTTCTTCAACGATTCCAAGCGGCTCCTGTTCGCAAGATCCAGCTCAGCAACATGCTTCTTTTCCTCTATCGAGGGATTCACGGTCACACAGTCGACGAATCTATCTTCCCAGTACGAACTTGCTTGTTCGACTGTCCATGCCGCTGTCCTTGGCATGCCACTACAACAACAAATTGACAAACGTTAAAACACTAAAGACAATTCCGACCAGGAAATGGTCCAAATTCCACGACGAACTGAATATAGTGAAATGAAACTCTTCGAAGCAACACCGAAGAAAACAAAACGAAAACACGGGAATTATGGAACCCAGCACGAATCGAGGCAACGATCTTGCAAGGCACAACGTGCCACAAATTCCGTTACCAAGTAGGAATCGAACTCAGAACGTGCCTGTTGCTAACTGCAAATCTTAGCACTAAGCTATCACAACCATCACTCTCCACACAATGTTAACGGAAGACGAATAAAATTGAAAGGGGCATAGGAAACTAACTAAACACGATTAACATTGAAAGGGGCATAGACAACCAAAACATGGCGCCAACTAGTTTTGCGATTACAACATAGCAGCTCAATTCATAGCGAACGTGCAACAACAAAAAAAGAACCATTTTCGCTACGAATTACTTGGGAAAGGGAAAAAAAGTACAAAAGAAAAATAAGTAAAAAAGAAAAATAATAATAATACCTACCAAGTACGATTCGAACTGGGAACGTGCCTGTTGCAGAGCGCAAACCTTACCACCATGCCATGGTAGCTATCACACTCGCTACCAGTGTTAACTAAAGGCGAGTAAAATCAACAGGCACATAAAACGAACATTTGCCACTGTTTTTGCTTCGGAACGCGTCGTTGCCAAGCGCAAACCTCACCACTCAACCATAGTAGCTAACACACAGTAGCAACAGGGTGTCAAGTTCCTATTTTTTCCTATTTTTCCAACTGATTCCTATTTTTTAGCTCTTGAAGCCAGTATGTATTGAGAAATTATGAATAGAATGGTAATAGGTGTCTTTGTTCAGCCATAGATTTGGTATAATGATTCCAGATTGTCTAAATGAATAATTGGGTACTTCTTTGGTTTGAAGTCTATTGCTTTTTTTTGGTTTGGGGTCGGGATCATATCATGGATCCTGTTATTTTTCATTTTTATCTTCATCTTGTGACTGACTATATATATTTCATATTTCAAGTGTAATTATATTTTTGTTGGCAGTAATTATTTTCTAGTCGTGCTTGCTTTCTGTGATAATATGTGGGACCTGATCCTGTGAACTGAACTGGGAGAATGTTAATGACACGGTGTCCATGAAAGGTGAACCTGAACGTTCCTTTTTTGTGCTATCACAGGCGCAGATCCAGGGGTATAACCAGCTATCAGGTAGAGGAGGCAAATGCCTCCTCTAAAATCTATGCCTGAAGTAAAAAACGTCTTAGTTTAAGACCCGAAATTCATATTGAAAATCCCCTTTAAAAAGCGGGAAATACCATTTCTGAGATCGTGATTTTCAAAATCTTCTGGGCGAGCATGCCCCCAGACCCCTCCCCCCTGGGAGCTTGCACCTTTGGTGCTCCTTTTGCCTCCTCTAAATTTGAAGTCTGGTTATGTCCCTGGGAACCAGGGCATCTCATACCTACGCACAAGAGACATAATTTTTCTAAGAATGCCCCTTTATTAATAAACTGTACGACAGTCAATAATGTAAGCTGTCCAGGTGTGGGATAACATTTTACCGATCACAAAGATCAGATCTTCTTTTACAATTAGCATCTGCCATCAACATTAGACGTTTGAAATAAAACTAGGAAAGGAAGAAGGGCTCTTTTCTGGCTTAATGCCTGAGGGACTGGTTCAGACATTCAGGCAGACTGTAGTGGAAGACTTGACAGGCATAAAGTTGGACTGACTGGACATAAGCCGTGTAGAATATATGGACAAGTTCGCTAGCTGGAACATCTGCAAATATAACATTATTTTGAAGCCTATTTCTTGATTACATTGTCAATGTGTGAGTTCCAATTAAATTTGTTTCAGATTGTGATGCACATTTCTTACCTTATTACTGCTTGCATCCTGAGCCAAACTTGTCTGGATATAATGTAACTCTTCCTGTGATATCTTTGGGTCATCTTCTGGGGAATCTCTAACAATCCCAAACCAAAAAAAGGCCCACAGGATTCCACAAGTTCCTGAAACGATTTTATTAAATGTGATTATTATGATTATATTTATGATTATTATTACTACCAAATTACAATTATTATCATAGTAATACTGGTACTAATATTACTTTCAAAATAATAATAATAATAAATATAATAATAATAATAATAAGGTTCATATGTGGCACATTTAGAACTCAATACGCTTAAAATATTAGAATATTTAGAATAACAGTTTATAAAATCTAAATGTATATTAAATAGATCTATATTTAACAATGTATTAATGACATTGCCGGGGGCATTCACGATTATGTACAAAACTTGCTTTTTTATAAGGGAGTGACAATAAAGTTTTAATAAGAACATGTATCCCTTTTAATTAATCCCCCCAATTTTTGCCCCTTTTTAAAAAAAATGTTACTCTATAATATTGTTATTCCTGAGGTTAAGGGTTTCTATTATTATTATTATTATTATTATTATTATATTGTTTACATGGCCTATGTTTATAATTTAGTATTATTAATAGTAGTTTTACAACTGATGTACTCTATCCTGTTTAAATGTGTATTTGTTGTATTTGTTGTTGTTGTTGTTATTATTATTATTATTATTATTATTAAATTATTATTATTATTATTAGTAGTAGTACTAGTAGTAGTAAAAACACTGTGGAACTCATGTTACAATGTACGTGTACCTACATGTAGATACTTGTAGATACAGAACCTACTTGACAGTTTTGAACAAAAATAATTGGGCAAGCAGAATCACTGGTCAGGATTAACAATTCAACTATTAATATTTATAAAGCATGTCACACTTACCAAAACAGTAGAATATTGATGGCCATCCAAACCGCTCTGCCAGAACTCCTGATAAAGGCATAGCCACTACAGTGCCAAAATGTGTTCCTACAAATTATGAAATACACCAAAGTTTAGACAAAAGACTATAAATTTCTGCAAAGTTACTAGTACATGTATGGTACCCAAGAAATGTATATACAGGTAACAGGCATTTCCAAGAAGTTCCTTAGGCTCACTTTCTTGCATTCTGGGAACATTATCTTGAACATACATGTATAGGGCATTATCTTGAACATATAGGGCATTATCTTGAACATATAGGGCATTATCTTGAACATATAGGGCATTATC
>JAOBYG010218637.1:0-10006 GCA_025403545.1 Epizoanthus stellaris
GAAATTAATTGGGCCGTGTTAACTTAATTTCTGATATTAAGGGAGTTATCTGATATTGTGATTCGTACCCAGGCCCCTGGAGGTGCTCGGACTCCGTTTTCCCCCTTAATAACAAAAAAGTCCCAATTAATTCTGAAAACCAAATTATGGACCACCAAATAAGCATTTATGAACTGTGTGAATTATACGTACTTTTTCAGTGCAATTTTAGGCAGTTTACTGAGTGTGGCCAGTCACGTGACCATATATCTCAGTCAACAAACGCACAAAACATTTTCTTTTGTCAATATGAAAGTTCCTACCAAGGACATAAACTCTAAAAGGTAGTAAAAAACCCATCTAAGTACTATTGACTCATGCGCATATCTGTGCACATGTCTTAGAAGGTCGAGATCCGTAGAGGAAATGACAAAGTTAGAATTAGATGGCACGATA
Source organism: Epizoanthus stellaris (assembly GCA_025403545.1). NCBI lineage: Eukaryota > Metazoa > Cnidaria > Anthozoa > Zoantharia > Epizoanthidae > Epizoanthus > Epizoanthus stellaris. The sequence goes on from JAOBYG010218637.1 coordinate 436, forward strand.
CTATAACTAAAACTTAAAGCGATAATAACTCTCGTTTATGGGACCTACGAAGTAAAAAAATTACTGTTTCTTAGGCGGCTTAAGTAGATTGAATGATACGTTTATAAGTGATGTGATGATAATGGGTGATGATGATGGAACAAGTAACCACAATATGGGAAATATATTCTTGATAAAATTTTCAGCAAGAAGGTGTACTGGAATTTTCAATAACAGGGGAGAAAAGGAGGGGAATTGCGCTCGGGTTAATCAAGCAAGTAATTATAAAGTACCCACATTTTATCGTCCGATGAAATGCCTTCAAGTTTTGATATATATGTAATCATGATTGGGTTTTTTGGAAATATTTCCACCCAAGAAATTAGTTCAGGTGATAATAATAAGAAAACACACCCAGTTCAAGAAAGGTTGACGGGTTAAAAAATATAAAATGTAAATTAAATACATAACCAAGGGGATGAAGAAACTGACCAGAGATTCATGCAATACGTATAAAAGTTAACCCTTTTAAAATAATGAATTCCCTGAATACCCCTCATATGAATAAAGTTAATATACCACACCATGCAACGTTGTTCATGTTCGTCGTAAAAGTTTTTGACAGTCATATTACTACCTTGATCCGAACGTTATTGGCTTTTATTTGAAATGATAGGTCAGATTGAAGCAGAAAATTATATTTATTCATCCACCCACGGGACGTGTGAATGAAGTCATAGCAGCAGTACTTATGGAATCTGATGTGGTGCTAGTTGAACAGACATGCTGACCGACAAATAAAAGAGGCAAATTAATTGATCGAGGAAGTATGTTTTCCTAGGAGAATGGAATCAGACAAAATCTGACTAGATTCCCTTGTATAACACTGAGTACAACCAAATGATTGTATTTCGTTGACGTGGTTATAAATATTCGCTTCCTCAAGAAGCGGTTTTGTTGTACTAACACGTTTGGTTTCAGACGCACTAAACTCGTTTGTTATCGGGGTGAGCTAAATAATAACTATGCAACATTTATTTCATCGATATTTATTCATCGGCGACCTTAAACGTGAAATGGTGTTCTTTGCTCTATATGAACAGTCGTCAACAAAATCTGATATTGAATAAAGTCGTGAAATGTGTTCATTATACGACATCTGTCTCTGCAACTTCTAGTTTGGATACAGGAAACACGAGGTACGGTCTTACCTTGCAGTGGTCACAGATATCGTAGTCAAGGGACAAATTCTGCCGTACAGCCGGCCTGGACAACTCGAAACCGACGAAAACAACGTACGCAGCTCAAACAACTGCAAAACTGCCAAGCTGGACGCCATGTTTAACCATACTGATTTGAATATATTTTATGAACGTTTTAGCCATGCGTGAAATACCAACGTGCTAGAAAGGTCTCATTCGTTTTCTTTTGTGCGCATCAAAGACCTGTTGCCATCCAAGATGCTTTGCGAGCGGGTGGACGTAGATTTCTTTAGAATAAAATTCAGGATGGTAAATTATGTTTGAAGTATTGATACTTCTAATTTCTTCAACATAGGCTGTAATGTCATTTTGTTTATTACTCCAATGAATGACTGATTATGGGCTTGTTAAATTCTTCTTAAAATAACCGCTAAGTTGAAAGTTTTCTTCAATTTTGTCCAAAAAGTGGTAATTTACTTCTTTCGAACAAGAATCAGGATTTTATTTAACTGAAATTATAAGTATATGCATTTCTATATGTTTGTATAACATATAGCTATTACATGAACGATATTTTGTTTTGGTTATAGTAACCATGACAACCAATTAACAAACACGCGACGTACTACACTCAAATGATGGGCGAAATGTCAGAGCAAACCATTGATCGGTTAATCATGGGGTCCACTGATCCCCCCGTTATCCATTTATGGTATACAAAATGGCTTATGGATCCAAGGGTTTTAAGTGTATCAGTAATATGTAGCAAGTATTTCGGAGAGCATAATGGAGCAAGCGCCACCAGTGCAAACATGTGACAAACTCCGCTGGTATGCTTCTGAAGAAAAATTTTGAACTTTTGGTTTGTAAAGCGGCTTTTGCTGCTGTCTACGTTGACTGTAGCATGTTAGTATTCGACCAACAATCAACTACCCCTGGTCGAATTTGTTAAACTAAGGGCGCTTTTCCATTTGTCGGGTCTGGCCGGCCCGACCGGTCAGTTCACAAATGGAACGCGACAACTATCGGAACTTGTTCTGGCGAGACTGGCTCGGAGCCGCTCTGAATACAAGGGCGCTGAATTTGGGGTGAGTTTTTTGGCGGGAAAAAATGCTCGCGCGCGCCTTGACCTTTCATTTACAATGGCCAGAACCAGGGGCCAGTTGCATAAAAGCTGAACGTCGGACGTTAGTGAAACGTCAGACGTTAAACATTAGGAAATCCTATGCAGCAACGTCGCGCGTCGACTAACGCCCGACGTCCAGCTTTTATGCAACTTAATGTTCATTAGATTCAGATACGGAATCTGCGAGTACGTCCGGATACAGCCGGACGCGTATTTTTTTAAGGGGTCTGGAGACCACTACTTGCATTTTCTGGAATAACGCGGTTAACTTTGAATGTTTTACAGGAAACGACAGTGTTTGGACGTTTAAATTTCGTACGTTTTATTTCGGACGTTAAATTTTCGTATACACTTTTATCATTTTGGACAAATTTCGGTCAAACGTTTCGGATACTTTGCTGACAGAGTATACATGAGCTGACCACAATCTACAAGCATGTGAAGGATAACTTGATACTCGATCAAGATCCCTTTGATAGATGCAAATAAGACTATAAAGGATATTATGTCAGACAAGCTCTCCAAAAGGATCTTCTGGCTCAAACTCCCTGTTAGTAGCATGACGTATACCGCGAACGGGAAACGTTAGGTAGCCGTCTGCCGTAGGTCCGCCATCTTTGTCGATTTCACTTTCCGGTCTCCCTCGTGTAAGGGAGACCGGAAAGTGAAAGTACCCTGGGAACGAGGTTGCATCTTTGTTTGGTTTGAGCTTCACTTAAACGCGGTGCTGTCAAACGCGAAAATATATCTCCTCGCGTAGAAACCGGGAGACGCCGAACGGCAAACGCGCCAAAATTCAGGTCATTGTGACCACACCTGCCGTTTGCGGGAGACATTTACGGGGTGCTTAAACTCTCTACTGGTGTCCACCATTCCCGCCACACTAAGAAGATCTGCGTATCTGTTATAAATCAAATATATTTTACTATGAGTAGCATGTTTCTGACGAAAAACTGAAAGATACCTCATAAATGTACCCCTAAAAGATATGACGAGATAAACGGGCACTTTTTGTCCGAAATTAAAATTGTCCAATATTTTTATTGTTTTAAAAGAACACCTCTGCAGAAAAACACTTTTGCTCTTTTAAAAATACAACTTTAGATTGCTTTAGTTCAGATTGGCAGTTTGAAATCGATAATCCTGTTCACAGAGCTAACGCCAAGCGATAGTGATCGAGCATTGCAACCAAGAAACGTCACATTTCAAGATGGCGGCGCGCGGGAAATTCGAAGGAAGAAATAGTCAAACTAAACCGCTTGGTGTTACCTCTATGAACAGACTTATCGATTTTAAACTTGCCAATCCGCACTAGGGCAATACTAAAGTTGTATTTGACAGCAAAAGTGTTGTTCAGCCCTGGTTCCCTTTAATGTATCTGTTTCATCGCCATTCAGCAGATGGTGTATAGTTACGGCACACACCACAACAATTCAACCTAGAGCTAAAATAACACACGCGACAAATAGGAATTATTGACATTTATTACAAAATAGTTCTCTGCAAAAAGATCTCTATAAATGCACTCCTCCAATTCTCGGTAATACCAACAAACAATAATCTAACCACGTTCGTACAAAATTATAGTTTTACTTCTAAACCTGGCATCCTGTTAAACACTGCCTTATTGAATGTTACAAATTTACACTGCTGCAGTGTACGATTGCAAAGCAATATAATTTCTTAAAACTATTTACAATAGCAAAGTTAGGAAACACTACACTTGGCGTAAAAAAATAAATTGATCACCCATGACCGAGAAATTGTTTGGCCATTGAAATTCGCATGAGTGTTGAAAAATCATGTCCGGTCTTTGTAATGTCTTTACTTTGTGATTCCATTGGGTCATCAATTTACTTCCAGCGAATCACAAAGGAAGCAATAACACTATTGTTTCTTAGCCAATCACGCTTCAGAGTAATGACAAGACATTACAAGACAACACGTACGTGCGCGGTATTTTGGCGCCACAACCTTGCGACACGCGCCATTTTCCCGCCATTTTACAGCCACCTCGTTGGTTGAATGTACTGCCGAATTTAATGTATTTCCTTTTGGTTATTCGACACCCATGCGAAACTCGCTCTACTAGACTTATTCTATATTGAATTTCTTATTATTAAAATGTGAATGCAGTTCCTCTTCTGTGTTGAACCGAAAATTTATTTATTCAGATAACAACTCTGCCGAAGAGTAAATGATCATCATTAGTAGACATTGTCAAGGCCGGTTTATCGAATTTTCATAAATATGGCCAGAAATCGCTTTAATTGGGATTTATATAGGAAGAAGACATTGTACAAAGTGATCAAAATGGAAGAAGTTTAAAATGACATAAGCAAAACCACAATATCCCATAATTTTAAAATATTCTGGAAACCGACCAGGTGTATCAGAAACCAATTCGAGTTTGGTGATTACGTCATCCTGCACTTCAGCTAAAAATCACTTGTTCTATTTCCTCTTTGGATTCTTTTTATCGAATTGAGTTTTGCTTATTTGATGGCATTTGACTATTTTTCACAAAAGCTATGCGATACCAAATTTCAGAATTTTAGACTTGCCCCTTTAAAGATAACAGGACGAATTACATTACCAAATATGATTATTGTCTACACACTTAGCCAGTTTTTATTTACATTTAACAACATTATCAAGTGTCAAAGAAACAAAATGAGAAACGTTGGCACCACACCAAATGAAGACGAGCACTTTTTTGTGAGATGCCACACAAGAAATGCTTTCAAATAATTTCGAACATTTTGACATAATTTGCCTTTCTTTATCAAGCACTACACTGAATCTCAACATAGTTTTTCGTTAAAGTGAATGATTCTAACAGTTAGAGGTCTGGGAAGAACTGAATTCAGAAACTCTAGAATTAGTCTCTTCAACTAACATCCGATCACTGCATAATGAAATTTATTGTCTATTTTGGAATTTATAAACAGTTGGCTTCAAGCGGTTCACATTCTTTCCTGGTTTCTGATTGGCTATAAGTTGTCTCGTGCTCAACCAATCACAAAAACCCGTGAAAAAATATTTGAACTAAATTAGGAACTATGAAGAACTGAAAGTTTATCGTTCGCCCAAGGTTTGTAGCGAAAGCAATTAAAACGGAATTTCTGTTGATTCTGAGATTTAATATCGAATTCCCAAGCTATTTCTTCAATTTCAAATAAATTATTTCCCACGTGGAGATTCGTGTGCATCTGTATTTAGCATCGCAGGTTCAGATTAACTTTCATTTGTCCTAAATATTTTTATTTACATATTTCTGCATGGATGGGGGCTGACTAGCTGCTGCAGTTCTCCTTGATGAAGTGTACTTCTCGTTGCCGTAGCGTCTCTGTTACTGCCACGAGCTTCTTTAGTGAAGGCTGAGGGGGTAAAAACGAGATATTTATATCACGCATGCGCATTGGTGTTCTCATTATTTTCTCGATCTAGTTACATCATTCATATAATAATATAATATAATGATGATAATAATAATAATGATAATAATAATAATAATAATAATAATAATAGTTTATTAAAAACCAATCTTGCAGCATAAGCTGAATTACATTGGATATAAAAATTACATGTAATATATAACATAAAAAATTGTCAAATTTAAATAAACAATACAGTACCATTAATGGAAATTATGTATTATATACACTTGCCATAATAAATGATCTCTTAAAACGTTCGGTGTTGCATTTTGGCAAGCAAAACAGCCTCTTTTGACATAACGAATACTTTGGATTGACATTAAAAGGCTGGCAATAAATTGAAACATTTGTGGCCTGGATCGTTAACAATATATATAATGGCACTGAAGAGTTTCTGGCATGAAGCCTGCCTTCTATCAACCAGTGTTGTAAATCCCGATGCATTCAGTACTAGTGTCTTGCTGTATGACAAATCAGGACCCAGTATTAGCCGAAATGCCCGCCTCTGGATGCATTCTAGATTGTCACTAAGAACTTTCGGCAACGCATAATGAAATACCGGTGAGGCATACTCCACCACACTCGTAATACAGGTACAGTAGAACTGTATCATATCAGCTACAGGAACTTTGGCACACTTGAGCTGCCTCAGGAAATACATACGCTTCACAGCTTTACGAACAACACTGTGTACATGATGGTTCCATTTAATTAAGATCATTACTAATAGTAGTGTTGTTCCAGAAAATATCCATATACTCCCTCCCCCGGGGGAGAAGGACCACAGATGCTAATTAAAAGTTTTTAAAGGAAATTGTGGGCCAGAAGTTGGATTTCCAGAGGTGTGAGGTTTCCAAACAAAAAACCAGAGTGTCCTTCTGTGGGGGTATGGACATTTTCTGGAATCTGGTGGGTGTGGACAAGAGGATCAGATACCATCTGCCCCCAAGGGGACACTACCCCTAAATTAATTAAAATAGGGTAGTGGTCTTGAAAGATTTTGAGAAAATGGAAGTTGTTGCTAAATTGATATTCTCGAATAATTTGGAATTAAAAATCTAATTTTAAACTGAATTAAAGTTAGGGACCGGTCATTAATTAGAGGATTAGGGGGAGGGGGCCAGGGCTGGTGCAAAATGGGGGGGAGGGGATTAATTTTTTTGCTGGCAAAGGGTTATTTTGTAAGAAATTATAGCAAAAAGTAGGGGGGTCACTATAAATTGTGCAAAGGCAAATTTAATTGCACAAACCCCTCCCTCTAATTAATGACTGATCCTTACCATTTACCAACTCTTTCATCAGATCCCTAACCTCAATCCTGGTTGAAGTGCTCATAAATATTTTGTTATAAATAAAACTTTATAATTATGTACTAGCTAAATATCATAATTATACGTTTGTTTCTGATCTCTTCCTTCACTTTGAAATTATCATCATTACCAAACTACTAAAGATGTAGATTTAGGTAAAATATTAGTGTCAAATGCCTGCTTCATTTATTTTACAGTTACAGAAAATCAAAAATATTGGACTTAACGAGTGGGAAACTGAAGATGTGCTTCCAGTGTCATTTGCTCCTCTTATCAACTTGCCGTACAAGAGAGATGCCCTTTCATTCATTGAGATCTGTAAGAATTCATTGTCATTATATTAACTCATGAATGCATTATCCAGATGTTTGATATATAAATTGATTGTGGGCCAAACAATTAAAATGAGCATTCAATGATTCCCACTCAGTGCTGCTGTCCAGATTTTGAAATGCAGCAGCACCTACAGGGGGTGGGACAGTGGGCTAACCAAAAACATAAGAATCAGTCAAATTTCCAAGGGTGAGGCAATATGATTTTGTAACAAAGCTTTCTAGGTCATTTACAAAGCAATTCCCTTTCCATGTTTACCTTGTTCTAAATAATCATTAAACATTAAGGGCGCATTCGTTTGGGACTATTCTGGAATAAGAATAGCCAGAATTAATTGGGATAAGTGTTCGTTTGGGAGCTATTCTTATTCTGGAATACTTGGAATACATTCCATGTATTCTGCTCCAGGTGACAGAATGGCCAGAATGTATTCCGTATATTCCTATTCCAGAATAAGAATATCCCAAACGAACACGCCCTAAAATATTATGCATAACATTTTGTTATATCGTTCAGATATTCCGTGTGTTGTGATTGGTCAAACAATTATTTGTTTCCGGAAACAAATACTCATGTCCCACAGCTGCAGAGTTCTTCACTCCAAATTAGCATTAATAATTGTAAAACAATATAACGAAACCATTGTTGACTGGTGTTCTCTGTGTAACATGAGTTTTTGCTTACCCTCGAGAAAAAATGTTTACATCGGCCTTTGGCCTCGGGTAACATTAGTTCCCTCGGGTGCACAAAAACTCATGGTGCACAGAACGCCAGTCAACAACTATAATAATTATAATGTTTAATGCTGGCTGTTTGTTTTGACATAATTATACATAATCTCGATACTTAAGTTTAAGATTTAGTTAAGAGATTATATTAGTTTCTATTCCCAATTAAAAGTTCTTCTTTCCAACAGGTTCGCACCCTAGAAGCCTCCAAGATGTTTGTCGACTGGTAATCAGAAAGTCACTTGGAAAAGAAAGACTCATGAGAGCGAGTGAACTTCCGTTGCCTGCATCTCTGTTGATGTATTTGAACTATTTCAGAGATGCACGCTCTGGATGATACTTAACATAGGAGATGGGTTGTTTCTCTATATATTAAATAACACTGTATAAACTAGTCATGCCAGACTAATTCAGTTTCTTGGCCAGATAAGCAAGAATTCATGTAAGAGAAACATATAATTTATATTATATATACAAGCCAGCAATTGATGTCTTAATTTTACTTTATTATTAATTTGTATTAATTTTACTTTATTATTATTATTGATTATTATTATTATTGTTGATATTATTGTTATTTTTGTAAAGCGCCTAGAACATTAGATTCTGTATACGCGCTATATAAATATCTTATTATTATTATTACTATTAATAATGTTTTTTTTTGTAAATAAGATGCAGGCATATTAAAGGAAAGCTGGTTCTGAGAAAATCTTATTTCTATCCAGTCACCTCAATAGACTACCAGGATTAGAAGCATAATCTTGCAGAAAACAGCACTGCATCTGTAAACATAATGAAAACATCTCATTTCCAAGAACAGGGTTCTTCCCCTAATCTTTTTATGTACTTTTCATGGTATCGTAATCATTAAGTCATTTGTAAGGACCCATGGCACCCAATTCCTCAAAAACGTATTCCCAAAAAAACCACCGGGGTGCACAAGTTCAGGCTTTCATGCGAACCCATCCCCTTTTTCTTTTTTAACGTAACCAACCCCCCCCCCCCCCCTCCCCCAGAAAGGCACAAATATGTGTTCTTCAAGGATTTTTGTTTATGAACCTCTCCTGCCTCAGAAGGGCCAGGTATGTCATTACAAAGAGAGAGAGACTGCAGGGCTGCCAAGTCTCACGGAATTTCTGTGAGTCTCACAATTTGGACTGACCTCAAGGCCTCATAATCTCAAAGATATCTGAGAATATACTTTCAAATGGTATATTTTGTTAAAAAATACTTAATATAACCTTAACTTTATGCCTACAAAAATACCCCAAATGCTCTAGGGCTACGGTATATAGTTTACAGAAATTTTCATTTCAGCAGGGGTATACTCTTCCCCCACTCCACATGCCTTGGCCCTATTGGCACTGCTTGTAGCTTAACCCTCTCAGCCCCGAGCAATTTCAGTCATTTTCTTTAAAACAAAGTGTCAATCCCTTTTCTGCCATAAATT
>JAOBYG010218748.1:0-10005 GCA_025403545.1 Epizoanthus stellaris
GATGAAGAAATTTCAATTTGAAGTTCATCCTAACCCTGGGTTAAAGTTAACCCACTTTCGAACAACTGGGCCCTGATCTCGCAGGTTATCAGAAAAAGGGACCAAGGGAACACCTAGGACAAATATCCAGTTACATTTTTCAGAGTAAAATGGCAACAAAAGGCTGGGGACACAGAGCAACCAAGGTACTGCGGCAATTACATAGCCACAACATCACATGGAATGTTAGCAACAAAACACTTTAATCTTCAATGCTCATACTTTCCTTTCACTATTTTAGATGGTAGCTTGGGACCTAATATAACACAACATAACATCTCATTTAAAGCAAAATCGCATAGGTGAAACTACCGCTGCAACATTATACTTGCATTATACTCTAGGTAGCACTATCCGGGTTGCCACAGAGTCTGGAAAAGTCATGCAAATTTTGAAATTTAGCAAAGGTCATGGATTTTTTATTTTAGTCATGGAAATTCCTGACCATGGTCACAAGTCATGGGAAAGTCATGGAATTTTTTTGTCAGAATGTGAGAAATGAAATGCCATTTCAGAGAAAGGACACACTGTATGCCCCCGGACCCCCTAGAAACTTATTCCTTGTTCTGGAATTTTATAATTAGTCATGGACAAGTCATGAAATTTTGAGATGTAAGATCTGTGACAACCCTGAATATGCAATTTGCCCTATTTCACTATTATGTCATAGGTTTTCTTCAATGTATGGGTATATTTGATTCCTATTATCATGTTACAATGAAATGTAGCCACAAAGTTGTTTAATAGCTTCGCAGGTGTCTGAACCAGACTGACATGTGGTTTGTTTACATTTTGCTTTCCCCTACTTCAATCCTACAATGCAACAGTAACATGGATTTTGAAAGTCCATCAAGGGAGTCTTCCAAAATGCATAAATTGTTCAGGACCGAGGGTCTGTCTTTGTTAAAGGCAGAATATTTAAATGTAAACAAAGTGTGACATGATAGTGAAATTGGGCAATTGACAGTGTTCTCCGACCATATATCGAGTTGTCAGTGTAACTCACAATTTCATCCTACAATGCCTAACCAAACACTAACTTTACAGAAGCATTCAGTCTAATTAAGTTCCTGATAGACATGTATTGCTTGTCGAACTTCCTCATTATTGCAACTGGAACTATAGAAATGTAAAAAAAACATCTTTACATGACTAAGGTGAGTCATCCAACTCTAGTTCTCCTGCTATGGAATCTTGTATCTTACAATGCTGTAAAATCATTCACTGTCAGTGTAAAACACCAGACTACCCGGTCTGTAAGACAGGGTATGCTTTCTTTCAATCGGGTTCAGGTTCAATAGCCAACATTAGGAACTGGTCGGCAAAAATGGTGGAGGCATCTCAAATAAATTATCTATTTATTGGTAAGGCAGTCCCCAAAATGAGAGGATATTTCATAATTTTCAGTTTAAATAGTGAGTTGTCTTCCAAAACATGGTTAATAAAAGGGGATATCTTTAACAATTTTAGACCGAAAAACAACTTCTAAATTTAATCCACCCCCTCATAATTACATGAAGTAACCAGCCCCTTAGTCCAAGTACAGAGAAGTCAGATTCTACCAAATGAACTGCATATCTCAAAACCATCCTCAATTCAAGGAACATCCTCTACCACGCACGACTCAGTACACCCCTTATCAATAATACCTGTTGGGCCCATAGAAGGCCATTAGTCTCTGCCACTCGGCAAGAGTTTGCCGCATAGCTGGATGATTAGCATTAATGTACATGTTGGCAGTTCTCTGCTGGTCTTGCTGGTACATCTGTGGTTGACATGGTTGACATGGTAACAGGTTTCTGGGCCAATTGGCAAGGTTCTCCTGCTGCTGGTATTGCTGTTGGTACTGTTGATACTGTTGGTTCAGCTGCTGGTGTTGGTAAGGGGCGTATCGGCGGCCATGAGTGACCCAACGAAGTGGATGAGCAGCCTTCAATGGAGGATTTGCTGGTTTCCTAAAGCATGTAGTTGCTTGTCGTAAGGATGTATCTAGAGTTTGTACTGGTTGAACATTCTCTGGTTGGGAAATGTTATCCCTGTTACCAGTTCTGCCTCTGTTACTGCTCCCACTCAATTCTTCCTTAACACCATTTCTACACCCTGGCCATGCTATGTGGGGTTCATAGATACTTTTTGCAGTGTCTAATACAACAGCTTCTTTCTTCTCAACAGGTTTCACACATCCCTTCTGTTTCTCATCTTTCTGGACAATGCTAATCTTTCGTCTGGTATTTCTTGCCACATGTGTAGTAATACTACCTTGGTCTCTTGTTACACTTCCACTTGTCTTTGCTTTTCGCTTTCCTGCAGTCTCTGCTTGTTGCGAGTAAACGTTCTTCTTGTGTGAATGTGCCACTCTGGTATTTTCAGTCTTTGTTGGACTGTCAGAAGAGAAACTTTTCCTGTCATGTCCACTCTTGTGTGGGCGTGTAGAAGTGTTAAGTGAAGCATGTTTACTGTGGCGATGCTTCACTCTATGCCTTTCCTCTGATCTGCTCACCAGTTCACCTTGTTTTAGAGATGCACTTGAACTTATTTTCACAACCACGCTCTTGACTGGTGTTCGATGTTTCTGCTTGCATGTCTCCTCTGTTTTGCTCCTCTTCTTGTGGTGACCTTCCTTTCGAGAAGCAGCTTTGTGCCGAGTTCGCCTGTGAGATTCATATTCTGCTTTCTGCAACTTTTCTTGTCTTGTGTTCTCTTCAAGTGCATCACGCTTTCGTTTCTTCCCTCTGGTTGGTGTTGGCATCTTGCTGCATTCTTCTAGCAACTTTGATTCCTGTGCATCTTCTTCACAACTCGTTCTTCTGTCTGCTGCAGTCTGTTCTACACTGCCATGTTGAGTGTCCTTGGTAGAAACCATCTCTTCCTGACTGGGCATGTCAGTGATGTTACTGTCTATACTTAGCTCGCTACAAACGTTGCGGCTGTGCTGTTCTGAGGTAGTATCACTATGTGGCAACATGTTGGACAATGGTGAATCTAAATTTTCCCATTTATCAAAGGCATGCTCTTCAACCAATTCTGGTTCCTCACGGCTGTGTGTCATTGGACAAGATGTGTCTTCCGTCTGCAGCTTGGCTGAACTTTCTTCATGACTAGACTCACTAGGAGCCATGTGGAAGAGCAGAGCACTACCTGTGTCAAGTTCAGCATCTACTCTGTTTGACTGCCGAGGGCTACTTTCAGTATTTCCAAAGACGGTCTTCTCTTCCTTGATGCTCTGCTCTGTTGACTGCTCGAATACATCTGCTGATGGAGACTCAACTGCATACTTGCTTGAGAGTTCCTCGTCAGTGAAGCATCTTGATCTCTTGTGAATGTGTTCGATGTTCTCCAGTTCCTCATAATCTGCATCTCTTTTCCTCTTATCAGTAGTGCTCACACATCTTTCTTCTGCACCAAGCTCTCTTGACAAACATGGTGTACTACTCCTGACTGGATCTTCACTGAAACTACTCTGATCGTGAATGTCCCATGATTCTGTGTCAAGGTTGCTATTACTCTCTGTGTCCCTGTAGAACTCAGAGTACAACTCTGCTGATGCTGATTCAACTCTTAAATCTGCTGGAGAAGTGTCTCTTCTCGGTATACAGGTAAAACTGCTTGAACGGGGTCTCGAGCATGTTTCAGTCACAAGTTCTTCGTCCAGTTGCAGCTCAGATTCAACTCTTTCCTTCTCTCTCAGCTCAGAGCATGCTTGTGAGATGGGCATACCACTCAAACTAGCTGGTGGCTCTCCAAGCTGATGAATGTCTTGCTCAGGTAGTATCTTTGCTCTACTGTTGTAAATCTCAGTGTCGATAGGTAGTGATTCCGAATTTGATCTTTCTTCTCTGTCTGTGGGAGGGTTATCACTTGCTGAGCAGCTGCTTGGCCTGTGGGTATTTTTCTGTTCAGTTCCACGACTACTTTCCTTGTTGGGCATGTCTGTGGGGCTGGAGGAAATACTCAGTCTAAACCTTTGCTTGTACTCTCTTGCTGTTTCCACATCCTCGTAGTCATCACTCAAGGCTCCACTGTCAACAGTATCCATGAGACCTGTCCATCCACTGAATGATACACTAAGAGGACGCACAGGAGTGACTGCACTGCCAACAATACACTCATCCATAAGGCCTGTCCGTCCACTGAATGATACACTAAGCGGGCGGATTGGTGTGACTGGGTTAAACATGCGTCCCAATAATGGTGAGAAATTGTGACCAAACATGTTATCTAGTAGGGAGGGGGGTGTTGGCAACAGACCAGGTCGACCTGGTTGAGCAGGTCTAACAGGGGTAACTGACGAATAAAGGCTCTGCAACGAGTCTGGACTGTATCTTGGTGGTCCCATGATAGTCCTCCGTGGGATAATCACATTCCACAAGCGAGAGATTTCTGTCAAGAGCAAATTTGTGATCCGCCTGTGGGCCACTTTATCCCAATGGACTCCATCTCTAACTCGATGGTGGAGTTGCTGGCTAAAGATGGAGTGCAAATCTAAGAAAATACGCTTGGAGGAACACATGGTATTACGTGCAAGAAAATTGGCCTCCATGATTTCAAGTGAAGGTAATGAGTCATAAAAAGGAAGTAAAAAGCCTCCTTTACATTTTTTGGCCAGGGGAAGGGTAGCATTCCAGATAAAAACACAATCAGAATTGAGTGTGCTATTCAATGCAAACATCAGCTTTCCTAAATTAACTTTGAAAGCTGCCAAACCATGAGGACCATAGCGATGGAGATCCCAGAGACAGGAATTCATGATAATCAAATGAGGTGGGAACTGCTTCACTTCATCCAGGATAGACTGGACATGTTGCGAGAAGCATCGTGTTACAAAATAAAACTTCACAATGGTATGACCAGTGTCTAAACGCCTCGCCTCCCTGTAGTTGGTACCATTAGTCATCTGTCCACGCTGTCCACCACTCAACAGCTCATCTCCTAAGAAACGCAGTTCACCCTAGAACAATGACAAAACATCAGCTCAATGCAGGTCAAACCAAAGACAGTGGAGAAGAAAATATTACAGCATTACAAATTGAGTCAGTACACAAAGTAGAGCCAGGGATAGCACTAGAAATATTTACTTTGAGTACCGGGAACCCTCAGCATTGTTGGTTTGAAGTACCAAAAATTTGTTTGGGTCCCATGTCACCTTTCCACTCCCCATCAACAAAATAACTCTAGACCACCATTTTACATGTAGACTGAGTTTGCAGTCACTGCAACTCCTGTTAACATTTTGGTAGAAACAGTGTGTATCTGTGCGAGTATTAGGCCTCAATTTCAGTTCCTGCATGTTAGTTTACTTTTGGTGTGGGCAGTTGTACAACACCACTTGTGACACTCCTCGATCTACTCTAGCTCCGATCTTTCTCTTCGATCCACTCTCTAATCTTTTTCTTTGATCTACTCTTCGATCTTACTTTTCAATCTACTCTTCCATATTGCTCTTCGATCTACACTTCAATCATCGTACTGTTCACAGAGCCTGGATATGACACTGGGAACCAG
Source organism: Epizoanthus stellaris (assembly GCA_025403545.1). Classification (NCBI taxonomy): domain Eukaryota; kingdom Metazoa; phylum Cnidaria; class Anthozoa; order Zoantharia; family Epizoanthidae; genus Epizoanthus; species Epizoanthus stellaris. Next base: position 5,542 of record JAOBYG010218748.1, read on the forward strand.
AGCATTCTGTGGTGCCTGGTTGCTAAGTGCAGGAGACGGAGGAATAAGAGTTGGAAATCAGATATTGTTGCTATGCATTTTGACATCATTTACAGTAGGATGACATTGTAAATCATAGAAAATATGTCTGCTGGAAATATGGAATTCATGCATTGAGTACACCGAGTGCTCTATTGAGTAGAGTTTCTGAAAGATCACAGCATTTTGTACTAGAGAGAACAGAGCAATCTATGGGTCTTGGGACACAATGAAGTCTATGAAATGCATTTTTTCGAATTTTTATGTGTAAAATGCATAAATTTTGTGTTAATGCTATCCCTGAGAGCTGTCTCAGAGCCATTTTATTGTTACATAAACCAATTGTGCAATATTATGAAAACATAAAATCCGCTTCATCGATTCAATATATCTGGAGAACAACAAAAGCATTTACAGTATTAGACATAACAGAATTCCTATAAAGTGTCAACTGGATGAGGTCTTTTTCGATGAAGTCAAATTCTAGGCCATATCGATCCTCACCTTTGTTATTCTAAAATTCTATTTGCTTCTTTGAGCTGGGCCATCATGCTCACATATGCTTTGAACTGTGATACAATTCAACCCATTAGGAAAGGCAAACTTTCCTCATTCTTGACTGGATAAAATTACTCTGAATGAATGCTCATGAAATTTGCCACACGACATACCTATGGAGACCGACCTTTTTCTGTTGCTGCCCCTAAACTCTGGAACGCCTTACCTGATAAATTAAGACTAACCGACTCACTTAGCAATTTTAAATCCTTACTTAAGACCTTTATTTTTAGCCGTATTAGTAGGTAGTTATATTTCTTTTAGATCTTTTTCTCACAGTACTTTTAGAAGTAGTCGATTTATTATTATAATGTAGATAGTTATTATATTGTAAGAGCATTGAGACTAGGTGTAATGCTCCTAAAACATTTTTATTATTATTAGATCTCAACCTCTTGTTGTTAGAATTTAACTTTACAAATTTAATGCATCTGCATAGAGTTGTTCAGATTAACATCATCTGCAAGTAACTCTTGGATCAAATTCCAGCACTGAAAGTAAAATTAGTTCCTGAATTTTACTGGAAGGGAAAAAAATTGTTCAATTTGAGTTTCACAGAAAGCAGTGTAATCACAATTCACAGAATAGTATTTCCATAAATTGCTATTCACAAAACCCAAAAATGCATGTACATGTACAGTAATACCCCTCGCCCAAATGGCATAGACATTTTTTTTATGAAACGTTAGCTCTCAAGTCTCTTTGCACATTGTAGACTAATACCTCATAGAAATCGCTGCCTCGCTGAATCGATAGCACTGAAATATACCATCATGAATTGATAAATATCAACACTATTTTACAGCCTCCAGGAACTGGTAAATCATACCTTGCCAAAGCAGTGGCCACTGAAGCAAATAACTCTGTATTCATCTCAGTATCGTCCTCAGATCTTGTCTCCAAGTGGCTTGGAGAGAGTGAAAGGTTAGCGTCAGGCCATTACAGTTACAGTAATTGCATTGTATTTTGGGCTAGAAGGATGTAAATACATAAATCAGTTAATGTAATGTAATGTAATGCATTTATATTGCACACTTTCCATGTGTATGTTCAAATGCGCATTACAATACTAGGATCCAGTAACATATATCAGTAGAGATAAGGTGACAGACCACAACACTGGCATTAGCCTACTCTTATCGACAAGTGAGTGGGTTCTTTTAAGTCCCCCAATAGAACATCAAGAAACTAGACCAATGACTTAACGTCCCTGTCCACGGACGGTGTGGCGAAAGAAGGTCACGCAAATTCAACCCTCGGGAAGGCTGGGGATTGAACCCGGGACCTTCTGGCTGGGCATCAGAGATCTTACTGACTGAACCAACCATGCTCACAAGCATACATGTACTTACAATTGCTCCAGACAGAACTGTTTTTAAGAATAATGTTAGACTTTTTCCTGCCATAAACATATTGTTAATTCCCCACCACTCTTATGCTTATCCAAGTAGAAGACCACCATTTATTTACTTGCACCTGCAAACACCAAAAATGTTGTATTGTTAAAGAAATTCTCCTTCTAAAGTTGCCCCTATAAATTACCTTATTCTTACTTAATTTCACATAATTTTATCAATTCCGTGAATGCCGCTGTACCATATTTTGCAGCCAAGTATTTAATTTCATGTTTTTATGGAAAACTTAAGTTCATTGGTATTACATTTTGCAAATAATATAATTTTGCAAAACTTTATTCGAAACCTGCTATCACCCAATAAAACACAACTACAACTTTCAAGAAGAAGAAAACGTTAGAGGTGTTATTTATCATTGTAGTAAGAAAAGACATTTTGAGAAACCTGCAAGGTGTGAGTGAGGAGTCAGAGGAAAAAAGTGAGGCCGAGCTGGAACCCCAGAAATGCTGAAATAAAAGATCTTTTGTTGAATTTATTTTCAGTGTATTTAGTGTTAAATTTCACAAATTTAAATTTTGTGAGATTTAAATTTTACAACTTTTTGAAATTACAAAATTTCAAAATTTAGAATGCACGAAATTAAGTCAGAATAAGGTACCGTAAATACCCGTAGACAGGCTGCACCCGTGTATTGGCCGCACCCCAAACGTTTGACCGTTTTTTTTAAGAAAGAAAAAATTGGCTCAAAATGCAGTGCAAGCAAGTCAGCAAGACAATTTCAAAGTGTAATACTTACGTGTCTTAAATTTGTTTCACAAAGTTCTGAAATAAGCCAGAACGGTATTTAAAAAGCAATCTATCTGGCAACTTTCAAAACATGTTTACACATGAAATCCTTCAAAGTCAAAGTCACCTTGAAATCTCAAACCCTTCAAAGTCACCTTCAGTGTCGCTATCACTGCCAAAAATGCTCACAAATTCCTGTTCATTCACTTGAAGCACCGACACTTCGTCTTCTCCAGCATAGTACAGTTCTGCTTCGTCATCAACTTCTTGCGCATCAACATAATAAAATGGATCACTTTCGTCCTCTTCCCATACAACATCGTTCCATCAAGGGCATTTGTAATGCAGCACTTGAGAAACGATCGCTTGATGGTCTCGGGCGAAATGGCCTCCCAAGCAAGCTTGCAGACCAGCGACAAATCAACTGGAGATCTGGCTTTCGCATGCACCCGGCTGGTGTGAACGTGTACTCGCCGTCAAGCATCCAGCTGTTCCAGATTCGTCGCAGGTGGTCTTTGAATGGTTTGTTGATGGCGACATCAAGAGGCTGAAGAATGCTTGTCATGCCTCCAGGTATAACAGCAACATCAGTCCTCGATTGCTTCAAAATTCCTTTGACATTCTGACATAAGTGCGCTCTGAAGGAGTCCCATACTAGAAGGTTTCTCCGCCTCATGAGTCCACCGACTTTCCCCCACACAGTAAACAGCCAGTCTTTCACTAGAGCCTCGTCCATCCATCCTTTAACTTGCGCGCGAACATGAATTCCTCGGGGTAGTTCCAGTTGTTTTGGCAGAGTTTTTCTCTTGAACACAACGTAAGGGGGTAGCTTTGTCCCATCTCCAAGACAAGCGAGCATCATGGTAAATCTGTTTTTCTCATGGCCGGTAGTCACGATCAAAACTGATCTTGTGCCTTTCGAGTCGATCGAAGTATTTGCCGGCATGTCAAATGTAAGTGGCGTTTGATCTGCATTTCCAATAAGTGACAGATCGTACTGGTGTTTTGATCGCTCAGCAATCACAAAAGCTTGAAATCGCCGGAGTTTATCTTCTAAATCCTCTGGCAGTTTCTGGGCAATTGTTGTTCTTCGACGGATCGACAGTTCATGCCTTGCCATGAAGCGATGACACCAATGTGCAGAAGCTTTGAACTCGTTGTCGCTGATATTTCTCTCCTTCGCCATGATTTTTGCTTTAAGCCGAACAAGCATCGTTGAGACTCCGATACCAGCCTTCCTCTTTTCGTCTATCCACTGCTTCAATTCTTTTTCCAATTCTGGAAACTTGGCGGGACGGAATCGTGCAGCTCTCTGGTTGCGGCGCTGTCCTTGCAACTGCTTTTGACTTTGACGCCACCTTCTCACGTTCTTTTCATCAACTCCAAATTGGCGGCCAGCTGCTCTGTTCCCTTTTTCTAAAGCTAATTTGATGACAGTTAATTTAAAACGTGCTGTGTACGACACTCTGGAAGAACCTTTCGGGTTCATATTACCGATATTTTTATGAAAACAACCTCTTCACTCAAACACCGCCACATACAAGTACGTGCGCGTCGCGTCATCGGCAAATGTCAAAAAGACCACGTGCAAAAGCGCGGGAATTGAACGAATTAATTAACCCCCCTCTAGGCTTTTCCAGCACACAAGTCAATAGTGAATCTTTCGACCCGCAGCGAGTTGTTTTTCTCAAATTTGCCTCAAATAAGTGTCAAAGGTAACAGAAATGGCAGGAGCAACATACAGTTA
>JAOBYG010218859.1:0-17557 GCA_025403545.1 Epizoanthus stellaris
TAGTGATCCCGGGGTCTTTTACAGAGCTTTATCTCACATGCCCCTTGTCGATAACAGCGCTTGTAGCTACTTGTGCTGAAAAGGCTTCCCTGTATAAACACAGTACTTTATTTATTTTTTTTTAAATTGCAGAATTTTGTCATTCTAGAGGCTAATATTAGAGGTATTTCGTTGCCACGGTAACAGTATGGCATCGTTAGCAGAGCAAAGACATCTTATTCTGATATGTCTCTATATATAATATATTGGAATATCTCAGCGTTTAGAGTAAGAACTGAAGAGCTATTACTTATACAAGTTTGATACTGTTTCAACTACAAATTGTGTTCCGGCACTTTAAGTCCTCGCTCGATACTGACGCTGCACAAAATAATAAATAAACACTAGGCATGCAACTCCAAGGTCGCCTTGAGCAAACACTCTCCAGAATTTCGCCGAATTTCTCCCATTTCCAGCTATTTCCGCAAGTCGCTGGCCATGCAGCCTCGGGCACATTGAAGTTGAATAGTTTTGCAAGAACCGTGACGAAAATGATTAATTGCAATCGCATGTTTTTAACGACCTCAAAAGCTGCCTAGACATTTTAATCTTGCTCTGACGGGCACATTAATAGTACAAAAATGCTCGATAATACAACTCAATAAAACGGTCTCAATTCAAACTTATCAAACACTGACGTCAGTTTACCATTCTTTCATCACATGTCGGTCGAAACCTGTTCCAAAGCCACCCTCCTCTAAGAATCATTTGGCACTTCCGACTCAAAACCGGAAGCAAAAATTAACTAATGACAGGGTGGCTTCGGAGCGAGTTTCGACAGACTCGTGATGAACATGAGTGATGAATAAAAATACACTCAGTGAGACAATTTATCTAAACTGGGCAGCAGTTGCCATGGCAACAAATAAAAAGAAGCATTTTTCCTTTATCATTTGGGCCATTACTTGCAATATTGGCACAGTTTGGTAATTCTCACATAAATTTAGTTTTGATATAGTAAGTAGCAAAGACGAAATAAAATTAAGATTTCACACATTGCATTGCTTTATTGTTACTATATTTTAATAGCAATTATTAAAGAGGTGGTCTGTACAGTTTATGTGATGACTTAAACAAGAATGAATACTTACAAAAGTATATGACTGTCTTTATAAACACTTTCTTCTATAGAACGTATTCCAAGGTAGACGCTTTTCAGTTTTGTTGGCCCTCTTTCTGTTGAACAGAAATTGTACTCTCTCTTATTGGAAATCAAATCTCCATATATGGACAATAGTAAGGTCATCAAATAGACCAGTCAATTCCCAGTCCAGCTACAAACATTTCCATGAAATTACAAGCCTCTTACATAGGTAATAATACAGGCATCGATACGGCAATACGGGCCTACATTTTTCTTAGCAACCAGCTTTTTCTGTTGCTTCATTGCCCCGTGAAGGGTTAAAGATTGCAAGCGAGATGAAATAAATACTAAAATGTATACATTTTGTAACAGTTATAGCTTCAGGAAACTTATATTTTTTACTCGAAGCGCTGTGTGTGAGAACAACGGGAGGGGAATGCTTCGTGTTCCCATTCATGTACAAGACGGTGATATACACTTCCGGTACAACCGTAGACTATGGTGGCAGACTGCGGTGCGCTACAACTGCCAACTATCACCAGGACGGGAAATGGGGAGCCTGTCGGGAAAGTAAGGTCCGCTTCACACTTGATAATTACACAGATACGGGTGTAAATAACGAATTCTGTTGTTGTTGTTATTGTTGTTGTTGTTGTTGTTGTTGTTGTTGTTGTTATATAAAACCATCTTAGAATAGTGAAAGATGTCACACAAGTTTAACACTCAGCAGTGCCAAGAATTAAACCTAGAACCTCTAAGGGCAGAGATAAAAGCTTGGACATCGTTGTCGGAACAGACACGTTTGAAATGGAGAAACTGGCCATATGGAGTCGAATTATTGCATTGACATGAGTGAGAGGACTTGTAGTTTATTTATTTTATTTTATTTATTTGCGATATTTTGACAGGCAGATCCAATTCAGCTTAACTGGTTTAAATGGAGTTGAGATATAAGTGATATGAGTGACTGGTTTAAATGTAGTTGAGATATGAGTGAGAATCGAATAGGTCTCTTTATAATAATCTAAGAATATATCTAAGAATAGTACTTTGTCGATAACGATAGAGCAGGATAATTTGATGCTCGGATGAAAATCTTTGGCATATTTAGCAAAGTTTTCTAATTCGTCTTTAGTGCATAAAGCAGCGCCAGCGACGTCGTCTTACATAGCATTTATAGAAGTCGTGAGTTGTTCGGTGTATTAATGGGATACTTGTTCTTCTATATAACCTATCAATTAGCATGCGTAGTTGGAACGAAGCAAGTCCACCTGTTTGGACATATAATTTGTCATTAAACGAAAACGCGAATCAAGGTGTGTGTCGGTGGCTGTAGAACTGCGGGTTTGTTAAGAAGTGGCCAAAGGATTTTATACCTTTGGCATTATTAATTACTGTATTAAAGCAATTTCGCATCCATAGTGAAGACAAGGCGATTAAGTATAAAAATGTTCTCTGATAAATTTTAGGAAAAGGTACCAAGTTTTGGAGTGTATCTTTAATGGTTCGTTAGAAAGGTGTGAAAATGGGGAGGCACTTTCAACACTCCACCACACTTCCTAAAACTAGTGAACAAGAAAGTTATTACCATTTACATTTGGAATCGTTCATACGAAAAATAAAATATACCAATAAGCTACAGTGAATGGGACTTAATTTTACTCGCAACTCACGATTATATTCAAGTATGACAAAGGATTTATGACAATAATCAATGTTTTGCTTCTTTTGTCTGAAATATTGAGATACAGTACTTGAACCAAACAAATTTCCTTGCAGAACTCTGGACAAACCGTAACGCTCCGCTTCAAATTGACTATGAAGAATCCAGAGCATTTGGACGTGCGAGGAGCATCGCGTAGGGAAAGAAAGCACGCTTGTTCAAGTAGCAGACAAGCTATGGACGTGTATGCACATGTTATTCTGAACGTTACTGACTGCTACTGATATAATTTCCGCCTATTTTTTGTTAAAATATATAAATAGGACATTCATTTGATAGAATTCGATAAGACACGTTTATGTATATCTTACATGATTATATATATCTTGACAAACAACAATAACACCAATTTAAGGTCATTCCTCTGTTTTGCAGTGCGCAGCTGTAATGCGCATGATACAAAAATCTAAACTTTTATCAATTATCATAATTTAGTACTATATATTACTCATTCTAACCCATATATAATGTTGCTGCTTGAAAATATACTTATCTCCGTGATTTAACCTTATCTAGCCCGGGCTTCTTTTAGGTGTCTCAGCCCGGACGGGGGGGGCACAAATACCGAATAACTGTAGTTTGAAAACGGTCTTTATGTTATTTTTTTTATTTAATTAGAGCAAAAACGTGTGATTACTTAGTTATTAACACTGACATTTAGCAGTTAATGTTCGTTGTTTGCAAATGCACAGCTGCATTCAATTTTCGGCAAAAACTACAAACATTAGCATAATTTGCAACTACATTACTCAAAAAAGAGCATGGGGACCCCCTCTTTTTATTACATTTTTCCAGTACCCTTATCATGGTTAACAAATGGGCAAAGTTGAAGCAAAAATCTACGTTGGATTCTATTTCGGAGGAATGACCTTAAGTGTGCTTTGGTCAAGAGTACAATTTAAATATATCAGCACTGAGTTGGTATGTATAAACAACTTTGGAATTTTAATTTGTAATGATATTTGCGAAGACTAAAGCCTGCTTTACACTAGCGACGTAATCGCAATCGCGAGTGTATAAGCGTACATGTGCCGTACACAGCTTGCACGTCTTGCGCTTACGATTACGATTACAATTGCGTCGCCTCAATTCACACCAGAAACGTTTCTGATGCAATCACAAGCGCAAACGCGAGACAAGCACTATAAAAGCAAAGTTTTCATTTTTCTTGCGCTTGTGATCGTGATTGGGTTTTCTCGCTTTACACTAGCTTTCTCTTATGTTATGATTTACGTCGCTATTGTGAAGCAGGCTTTCTGTTATTCTTTTTCCTCGAGTACACTAATCCGTTTTTGTTTGAAAACGCACACTTTTTAGCCGTTTGTGCCGCTAGTCCGCATTAAAACGAACGAAAGCCTTGATCGTTTTCACTGAAAACAGAGGTTTTTGAAAACGGAGGCTTTTGAAAACGAGTTTTAGTGTGGACTGTCTTTACAACGTGTGTCACTAACACACTACAATCCAATATAAAGCTATTTTTGTGATGGCATAGCTGCATGCTGCATTGTAGAGATCTTAATTTTGTTCATCCTATCAAAAGTCACAATTGACCTTTTTCACTATTACGTCACATATTTTTTAACAATATGAAACGAAAAATCAATTATTTTGCTGCTGCATGTTAAAGTTTAAATCAATCGATTTTACATTTTATTTCAATTTATTTGAATTACAGCAACAAAATTACCTTACGATTTCGCAGCAGTCTAACCCATTCTGAAGTATGGTTTGTTTACATTTTGTTTCTCCCACTTTAATCCCACAATGCAACAGTATTATGACTTTTGAAAATCCCGCATCAAAAGAGCTTCACAATTATCATTCCAAAAATAAATTAATATGTACAGAGACAATGTAGTTTATGCATGCACTGCTTGAGTTTGTAAAATGTAAACCAACTGTGACATAAAAGTAAATAGGGCAATTACTTATAATCAGCTAGGCAAAATATCGCAGCCACATCTGGTCAGAAGGAATAATTTCTAGAACCACACGAGATGATCCCCTGGGAAGGGGGAGGGTCCGAATGACGTCACACAAACTTATCCCATCATCACTGCCTAAGAGAACGGAACGATCATAGAACGTTTGTTGCATTTGATCGACAACGGTGTTCAATGATCCGCAATAATTTGGAGAAACGGTTACTTGACATAAACTTCTGAGTTGTACAGAAGCATTTGTACGTCCCGTTTCGTTTCCATGCAGTACATTTAGATTCTCTAGAACATGTCAACGTGTGTTCTGCGATATCTTCAGAAGGATTTGTGTACTTGAAATTAAGGCTAAATAAGGAAACAATTTCTAAATCTACAATTTAATAACAATTCTAATTATATTTTAACTCCTTTTTAAAGTCACTGTTATTATTCACATACATACTGATTGTTTGTAAAGCGCCACAGAACTTTAGATTATGCATTACAGAAATTGATTAGACATAAGTTAAAACGCTGTGAATTTCTTTTCGAAAGCCAAATGTTTCCAACTAATTCATCATCTTCCTTTATTATTATTATATTATTGTTATTATTATTATTATTAAAGTATTGATGACAGATTCACACTTAGTGAATCATAATATATAATTATTATGTTTCACAATATAATTTGTGAAATAAATAATACCAGCATGCGATGCTTTATTAATACATGTCTGTTCACACGGGTCCTAGAATCATACATTCTGTTTTTCAAAAATGTTCACCTATATTTCAACCATTATGCTCCCGCAAAATTACAATATAGAAAAGGCGTATAGTTGCAAGAAGGCAATAAATTACAGTTTTTGTACAAGTATACTGATAGGTTTGAGTTTTGTGTCTCTCAATTGTTTACATGAAATTTCGATGTAAGAAATTATGCCTGATAGAGTTGGTTTTACCTCCCTATATCTGCACACATAAATATAGTATTTAGCAAGTATAAGCAGGTAATTGGCCCAAATTGCAGAGGTCTAACTCATTCCTAATATTATATTCTCAATGGATAGCTCAATGTTCAAGATGATATAAGTTCTCATATGCTCTTTAAATTATTTCCATATCTTGTTTACCAGAAGGCATTCCCAGGAAAGATATTCTAAAGTTTCGGAGTAAATACCACAGAATGTATAACTGACATACATGTTCGTGTTGTCTAAAAACGTTTCAGTGCTTTTTCAAACGCGAGCCATGAAAAGAAACATGCAAAGTTTCAATGATATTTGTGTTTTCTACCCTGTATCTTAAAAGCGTTTTACCCCAAATCATCAATTATCAATGTTTGTTTACTTAACAATATTGTAATTAAAGCTAGGAAGCCCTGTGGCGAGTCTTTTAACAAATATGTAAAAATATATCTTAGTTTATATAATAGACGCAATTCGAGTTCTGTTTGGATAGCTTCTAGTTGCGACCAAGGCAGGTGGAAAACCTATATACTGAAGATACTGCACGGATAAACATCTGGATAGAGCAAGGTTTGAGAATGAAAACTCTTGTCGCTCTTTCCACTCTTTTTGTTTGTTATGCATCTGGTTGTGTGCAAGAAGAGATCTCTCGTTCCAGCTACTTCAACATAAGACAAAATTACAGACTCGTTGGCCATACAATCAAGGTAACCTCCGCCGACAGTTTGCTGATGTGTGGACACTTTTGCTTGAGAGAACCAAATTGTGCCTCGTTTAACTACAAAGTCCGTGATGGCGGAGCATGTGAGCTGAACAGTCGCGGTATAAAGTCTCTCACCTACGACTCTGGCTTTACTTACGATGAAGACTACGAGTTTGCAACAGTGGAAAACGTAAGTGTATCGCAGTTTGGTCGTTTCTACAAAAATGTTAAGTTCCATCTCGACTGATCTGAATGAATATGTTAAGAGGACTCGGTCCTTATCTTTGTTTCGACTTCCGTACCTTTTAGGTGTCCGGCGGAATCGAGACGCACTACAAAGCATTAGAAGCTCTTTTAATAATTGAAAGATGGAAGTGTCAACAAAATTTCGCTTTTATCAAGTGCTTTTAGGTCAAGCGTGCTTCTACAATTGGTCTAGGATTTGATGGAGCCAAAACCACACAATCGCACACGTTTTAGGAATCCTACTAATGATTCCTGTGTGCTCTTCTGCGTTCGTGACTTCACTGGCGAGTTATGGCTTGGGAATGACAACATCCATCGCCTGACTGCCGCAGGACTAAACGAATTACGTATCGACTTGACGGCGAGTGGTTCCCATTCCGGATATGCAAAATTCTCTGACTTCCAAGTCGCCGGCAGTTCTGAAAAATATCGATGGAACATGAATTCGTACTCCGGAAACATTGGAAATTCTATATATGGTTACTCTCATGTTCAACATAACCAGAATGGAATGAAATTATCCACACCTGAACAGGATAATGACCTCTGGCCTGGCGGTAACTGTGCCTTGTCCTCCGGCTGGTGGCTCAACTGGTGCGGTCACTCGGATCTGAACGGTGCTGCCAAACCTCACTGGAATTCCTGGTCTTACAATACGGCCACTATCACAACTGAAATGAAGATTCGCTAGGAGCATCACTTATTGTTCTGTTAAAAATCTAATCAATAGTAGTGTGTCAGTAACGTATTCATATCCTTATTTATTGGGAACAATTAACACTCATACAAACATTATGGAACTGGGATACCCAGAAATAGGTAATGTAGCTAGTAAAGTCAACATAAGTCTGGACAGTATCAGTAGAATTATTTACAATACAGGTAATAATCCTTTGTTCTCAAATCCATCTTGTTTTCTATGTACTTCAAGTAAGAAAGAGCCAGAAAGAGACTGAAACTACAGAACTGAAAACTGCATTCCCAAGCATCCCATATTGTTATTCCTGTTTCTTCGCACACTTTATAATTGAAACTATTGCGGTCGTTGGTTTCTGAGCAGCATCTTCCGCAAAATCTGCTATCTGTCGCCGCACTCTTTCAGTGTTTTGGAACATTCTTCTTTACATCAGACAGTGCGCTAAAAATAAGGGCTTTCAATATCTATTGATCTGAAGTACGTGGCCAAAAGGAAAAAGTAGGTGTGTCAGCCGAGCTTCTAGGGGAATCTGGGGGCATGCTATAAACTTCAATTTGGTGCATTTTCCTGGAGAATTTTGGATTAAATCAACTCTACTCTTTTCCTTCAAATCTGAAAATGTTACAGAACAGTTGATATCAAATGGAAGAATTGTATAAAGTTGTAAACAAAATCGGAATGGTTTTTTGTGTGTTTCAATTCACGGGGGATTCAGGATTGTTAGCAAATTGTTTGTTTTATTCTGTCCACTGGCTCGATAGTGTTCAAAATTCAGTCGAAGTTATTTACGGCTTTGTAATAATAATAATAATGTTTAATATTTATATAGCGCATTTTACATTAAAATATGCTCAAATGCGCGTGTATTTGTATATCAATCAGTATTGACATCCTTAATCCAAGTTAGAAAACCATATAAACAAAAATACAGTTCAAACGATCGTCAACTCGTTTATTAAAACTTACATTGTAAAACGTACAAGTTTATACCTGGCCTGTGTCCTTATGATGGTATCCATCAGTTGAACAAGCTTGTCCATCATTCTGAAGTTGCAATAATATTCTTCTCTGGCTTTCTCGGTCTTAGCTTTGTAATCAATCTGGCAAAAATGTTGGTTGACCAAATATTAATTTAACTCAAACTGTAATCCGTAAGATACGATGCACTTTGTCTGTTTGCCAGCCGTCATGTTGTTGCCTGTGGATTTTCATTCGAAAGTATTTTAAAACTCTTCAAATATATATGGAATAGTCGGCCTGGTCACTTGTGTTCCAATTAATGTTTTTATCAAAACATTAGTAAATTTTTAGTACTTATTCTTGTAATTTTTTATCTTAATAATTGTAATTAGGTCTTCAATTAATATTTAATAGAAATTGTAATGAGCTTTTAGATACAGGGCTCCTGTTGATAACAGTTTCTATTAAACTGAAAGGACTACATGTACCCAGGAAAAATAATAGTAACTTATATTATCTTTGACGGCAGCAGCAACATCTGCCAAGCTGTTCGCTTAGTAAAGAAGTAAGGAGAATACCAAAGTTGCCCAATTGTTCCATGTATGGAAGTTCTCCATATATAGAGAGTTCATTCACATACATACATACATACATACACACATACATACAGACAGACAGACACATATACTTATACATAGAGTGTAGACAATCACTCATTATTGATGGAAGAGAAGAGCTTTTGCATGGAAATACGGCTTCACAACCAAATAGATTTCTTTAGAGTTCAAATTAAACAGCTCAATTCCGCGGAAGAGAGCCGCAATTAGCTTAGCACCAATAGCCGAATTTCCAAACTCAATTGCCACGAAATTGCCTGACTGTCTGTGTGATTATTTCTAAATAAACTTTGGACAATTTGTCTGGGTTAAGAATGTGTATTTGCAATTCACTTGGACCTAAAATGGAAACCTGAAAAGTTTTGAAACCTGAGTCCAACAATTCAACAAACAGTTGACTGTTCTGACAGATGTCAAGAGACACGAGTGTCGCAAGTAAGTTCATTTGCGTGGAAATGGCTTTCAGGTTTCCAGATAACTTATTCAAATTTTGTAAGTTTGTGATAATAAATGTCAGTGCCTTTAATACTGCATCAAACTGATTCAACACCACTCAGCACTTTCTGAAAGCTCCTTTGCCTATATTTTTCACTGCCAAGTGCAAAAGATTATCTTGTTTTTTCTGACTAAAAGTAATTTGTCTCCTATGTTATTGAAAAACAATCAAATGGAGCCTCGTGCGATTCCGGAAAAATTCACTTGTGTTTTGACAAATTCAACGAATTGCCCTTGTCCCAAATTGCATCGGCTCCATTCGATTACCTATTAATGATATGTCAGTTTCAAAGTAACCTAGAGTTAATTGGAACATTACAAACAATAGATTCTGATGATGCATTCTCAATTCCGTCCTCGTGCTCAGCTTCACTGCATTCAAGTTGGAAATGAATTTATTGCCTCATCTTCATCTGCCACTAACCTCGGCGTCATATGTTTTTGAAAATCTACCTTTCGAACAGCAAGTTAAACAAGTTTGCAAATCCTCCTTCCTCCACCTAAGGAACATATCCAAAATACGCAAGTACCTAACAAGAGAATCTGTAGAAATCCTGGTCCACGCTTTTGTTACCTCCAAACTCGACTATTGTAACTCTCTTTTGTATGGTCTGCAAAGATTCTTCTTCGAAAGTTACAATCTCTCCAAAACTCTGCCGCTCGAGTCATTACTCTCTCCCGGAAATATGACCACATTACACCTGTTCTGACTCAACTATACACTTGCTTCCTGTTCACTTCCGCATTGTCTTCAAGATCCTACTCCTGCTCTACATGTCACTTATCAGAAGCTCTGAATCTCTTAACCAATTTAAGTCCCGCCTAAAAACACATTTGTTCCGTCAGTATAGTTTAATACATAAGTAGCTGTCCCCCTTTATTGTTATTTTTTAGTTAGTTAGTTAGTTAGTTAGTTAGTTAGTTAGTTAGTTAGTGAGTGAGTTAGTTAGTTAGTTAGTTAGTTAGTTAGTTAGTTAGTGAGTTAGTGAGTTAGTTAGTTAGTTAGTTAGTTAGTTAGTCAGTCAGTCAGTTAGTTAGTTAGTTAGTTAGTTAGTTAGTTAGTTAATTAGTTAGTTAGTTAGTTAGTTAGTTAGTTAGTTTTAAATTATATCTAAATAAGGTCTAGCTCTGTAATTCTTTTTAGATTTTTTTAAACTATGTAAACGCATTGAGGCATGCAAAATGCGTCCCCAAGAACCGTTATTATTATTATTATTAACATAACGTAACGTAACGTAACGTAACATATAACATAACATAACAAAACTTTATTTCACCACTTTTACTTATGTACAGTACGTTTATGACAACTGAAATTCAGTAATATTCAACAACTAGGAACGAAAAAAAGGGAAAAGGATAAAGAGACATTATACAGTGGAAAAAAACCCTTAAAATGAACACCAAAATATAGAGTGGCAACGAGACCCAAGGAATCCTAAGTATATAATACAGAAAGTTATTAGTGCATGAAAATAACATTCAGTGAAGCGTATTATTGCTAAGGACTTGAGAATGACCAATATACTCCCTTCCCCTCCCCCCAACGGCTTTTAGAATTTCTGAACAATCACCAATACATGACATCATTTTGATCAATTATTCATTTGTCTGTAATTCCAGGAAACTGGAATACGATAATGATAAAACTCCTTCTGACACGAGAGAGTTAACATCCATCAGACGTTTTATTCGGCAAAGAAACCGTAATTTTAAAATTCTGTTTCTACAAAATGCCTGCGTTGTGTGATGGCCAGTACGTCAATGTTGGAAGTAGGAGATTGTTGGTGCAACAAGAGCTCGGTAGCGGAGCCTTTGGCACTGTGTATAAGGTGTACGACAGTAGAGAAGGGGCAACTTACGCTGTGAAGGATATCCCGTGTGAAAACACAGCAAGCATTGGTAAAGTTCTCCGCGAGGCCCAGACACTTCTCGCTGCCAAACATGAACGAATCGTGCAAATCGTAGGAGCTGATAAATACCAACTCCCGGGAGATTTGCACTTTCTCATCCTGACCGAGTTTTGTTCTGGTGGAGACTTGAACTCGCGCCTTGGTAAGCCAAGCGGCGTCGAAAAAAATCTAAAATGGATTTGCCAGATTTCCGAGGCTTTGAACTACCTCCATTCACGAAACCCTGCTATCGTGCACCGAGATCTGAAAGCTGACAACGTTCTCCTGACGGATCCCATCACTGAAGACCTAAAGCTAGGAGATTTCGGCTTGGCTAGGGAATATGTCGATATGAAATACGTTGGCTACAGTTCAGAGTCAGTTGAAACCTACTACATGAATTCTGGCACTGGGCCGATTCATTGGATGGCGCCCGAGTTCTTTGCCGAGCGCTACACAGAGAAGGCAGATATCTTCTCACTTGGAGGGATATTCCACGCCATTCTAGCACGTGATTTCCACACATTTGGCTCCAAAAAGATGTACGGCGTATTTGCGAGTTATCGGCAGCATGGTAAAGTTGGCCTTGGTTTGGCTATGGCTAACATTGATCGCAGCGCCGTGGTGCAATTTCCAACTTCCTTTCAAGGTTCCAACTCCATGAAGCGGTTGATTGAAGATATGCTGCAGTATGACCCCCATGAACGGCCAAGCGCCCGAGAAGTGTACGAAAGAGTGAAAATTGCTCGTTCTTCGATAAATTTGAGCAATCCAACTCCTGATCAAGCTGGCGTATGCTGCTGAACCTTTACCGACAGGTAGACCATAGTAACAGTGATAAAACACGGCCACGTGTGGTTACAGTCCGTTTTGACAGTCGAACCAAATTATAATTTAGAATAAGGGAAAAATCTAAATAGCAGATTTCGTATGTTAGTAATATTAACGATGTGATTCTGTAAAGATTCTTGTACAAATCAGAAATAATATTTTATATTGGCGGCGTATTTTATGATTGTTAGAAAATTTGATTTTCGTTCATATTGTCAGCAAGCAACATTGAAGCAGGATCAAAGAGCAATAGTCTCTCTGGGGAAGCAGTTCTACTGCACTCTTAAATTGAAATACATCAGAACTGGGGAAGAACATTCCAAACAGTTGATCTGAACGATCGATCTGAACTCGTTGTATTCAGCAACATTTGTTGTACAAATTAGTAATAGGATTTCATTCCATAGCGAGACATGGTTCGAAACATGATTCACTGCAACGATTCTCGGAATTAGTTCGATTACTTGGAATCAGGTGAATCATTGAACCATTCTGAGTTAGTATAATTAGACCGACTAGTCACAGTGTCATTGTCTCCACAAGAACTTTTTAGGCCGCTATATTAGCATGTGCTATTAAAGATTTGAAAATAACTGACGGTGCATATCCAATGTATCTTGAATGGTCGCGCTTGTGTTGAAAAGACATGATACAATGCACAAAGCACCGAAATATATAGAAAAAAGGTTTGAATAAGAAAAAACACACAAATTCACGACTTTGTGGTTACGTGTTCATCGATCTTACATACTACACAACCCCATTCCTACTCGTCCTCTACGATTTGCTTCTACTGGTCATCATTTTGTCCTTACCAGCTTCAAAACCCAAACCTATGGCAGATGCTCTTTCCCTGTTGTAACATCCTTCCTCTGGAACTCTTTACTACAAAAACTAAAAATTCACCCAGTATAACAACATTCAAAAGTCAATTAGAAACTCATCCGTTTACTTGACAAAGTTGTTTTATTATATTTTTGTTTTTTTCCTAACATCTTTTTTTATAAAATTGTGAAGCGCATGATCAAGTCTCCTCAGATGTGCTATATTTAATCATTATTCCATGAACACGCCTCTTTGGCTATCTTCTCATATCCAACAAGTGTGAGTGGAATGTTTGTATTTAATAAAAGCAACACTACTACTGCTGCTGCTATTACTACTATTACTACTACTACTACTACTACTACTATTACTACTACTGCTACTACTACTGCTACTACTACTGCTACTACTACTACTACTACTAATAATAATAATAATAACAATAATAGTAATGATAATAATAATATATAATAATAATAATACTAATAATGATAATAATAATAATAATAATAATAATAATAATAATAATAATCAACAAAGACTAATTAATACATTTTTCTTCCAACAGATCTAAATATGATTTAATGGGGATGAAAGGATTATAATCTGTTTAAGATTAGATGAGTACATGACACGTAGCTATTATACTTGGAACAATTAACTGATTTTACCATATACGACTATATTATAAGTACATTTGTAACTACTGTTTCTCCCAATACTTCTCCCAACTTCTAACAAGGCTAAGATATCAGTCTAGGATTGGAATCCATGCTGTTGTACGGTGATCATGCATAGATCAAGTAATATAATGGTTCTGATAAGCATATTGGTTTTGCTCGTCACCGTTGACCATAAAAAGTCAAATGTAATTACGATTTTACCAAAACCACTAAAAACATTTATTTCAAAGAGTTCTAAATGTAATTGAATGTGATTATAATCTGCTTTACAGCGGCTGAGTACTTCACTGGCAGCTAAAATACTTCGAGTGCTTTCATTTCTTAGAGTAATTGCTTTTCACGGATTGACTATGAATTCGATTGTATCTCAATACTATCCTATCAACACTAACAAAAATTTGTAATTCCAAATTGTTCTAAATGTCGCTGTGTGCGATGTCGGGAATGGATTATAATATACATGTATTCTTGATCTATCTACTATTCTATTGACTTCTACGAACATTACTAAAACGAATTTGTGTTAAACAGCTTTACATGTCCTTGAACGCAATGCCAGGGTTCATGAGGTTCTTAGGGTCAAGTGCACGTTTGATTTGTTTCATGACCTCCACACCACCTTCTCCAATCTCTGCCTCCAGCAACTTCAGCTTGCCACGCCCTATGCCATGTTCACCCGTACACGTTCCGCCTGCAGCAATGGCCCGCCTGTGGTCAGTGGAAATAGACTTAGGATATAGTACGGCTCAATTACAGAATGCAAGAAAATAAGACTTGGGTCCACAGGGATCCCTCCCGTCTCCCCCCACGACATTTTCCAATGTCACTCCAAACCCGCCAAAGCTATCGCCATGAAACTTTCTGATTTTGTAAAGTGCAACATGGTTTGCTCCGTTTCCATATTTTGAGTGACAGAACTTTTTATATTTAAAGCAGTTTTGAGGGTTTTTGCTTTGCATTCCTTACTTTTGTTTCCGAACTATCGATTAATTATAAATCAAGTAAGGTAATTTTCTGACGTCATGAGAAAATCCAAGATATCAAACCTGAAAATCCAAGATGGCGGATTAGTGACGTCATATGATGTTACAGTTGAATCACATATTACCACAAGATATACTATGGTATAAATAACTAGCATTCCACCAGTACGTTCACGAGTATTCTATAGAATAACTGAAAACGGATTCCGTGTTGGTGAATTTGAAAGAACATTCCATTGATTGACTATTATACGCACCAATAAAAGTAAAATACTAGCATACAACAAACAACAAGTCTCCTAGAAATTAGTGAGTCTTGTTCCCCCTGATTTTATGTCGTAGGAAAGCAAAGGTCACTGTTTCCATCGAACAAGGATATAATGCAGCTTTCTTATTTTTTTTTAACGTCTAGCGCTGATTACAACTAAACCAGTTAAATTGATCCTTTACCAAAACACGAAGCCTGATTCTCGAACCCAGAGCCCACGTTCTTTAACGCCTCTGGCTGGAACGAACGGCTCTGGTCGCAACGGTTTCTCGCGCATGCGTACTATGAACTATTCCAAAACCAAAACAAACGTACTCTCGCGACAACCGAGTATATGTCGGTGTTTTGTGGTCATTTTGAAAATATAACAACGATCTGTGGCAGATCATATGAGTAAAACGAAGATCGATGCTCAAATACAAGTATTCTACGTTCATACATGTACTTCGACGTCCGAAAGTCAGAGAATGTCTTACTTCTGGAACTGTTGTGACTAGAGCCCTTCGTTCACGAAGCCTATCTTGGAGAAATGAAATTAGTGGATGCTCGGGTGGAGGGGAGACTCTTTAGAAGTTCATGGACTCAAAGGATGTTTACACATCAGCAAAGAGATATTTAGAACAAACTAACTGAAGAATGTTTGCTGCATGATAAAGGAACACGATTTGAGTCAATGTGCGTCTAGTGTTCCTGAGCATCCTATAACATCACTTATTCAAGATGGCCGCCCTCTTCCAGCATACCTTCCCAAGTTATACGACAGCTCTTCCACCTTCTTTATCTCCTCTGCATTATCCGGGTCCAGCGCCACGAACATGTGAAAGTTTCCATCCCCAACATGACCAAGGATCGTACCTGGTAGGGTAATAACGCGATTCGTTCACTCTAAAAGCCCTGTTACACGGACAAATTGTCTACTCCACAATCCTTGCACAGACAACATCTATAATGTTTACTGTTTACTGTTTACTGTCGAATTACCAAAGAAAGTCTACAAGACTAGTTGATCCTGCGATTCAGCTAAGATCATCAGGATTGGATCGTCATCGGTAAGAAAAGTGTCATTAAGTGTCAACTATCTTAACGCCCCGCCGCAATCATATACAGGGGTGTAGGTAAACGTTTTTGGCTTGTAAACCCGTTTTCCAATTACCTTGCGAGCGCCGAAGGTGCGACTTTCTAGGGGATCCGGGGCATGTTCCCAGAAATATTTTTATAATAGACTCAGAAACGCCATTTCCTGCGTTCTTGGTAGTAAAAATAGGTTTTTTCAGGCACAACTATAGGAAAAGAGTACAGAACGGCTTGTAAGCCCGGGCTTACTGGCTTAAAGGCAGCTACATGTACGCCTATGGAAACCAGTCCAAAAGCTTTTCAGCGATTTTATCGTTAAACTCGCAGAGATACACCATAACTCAGCGACAGCCTCATTCTCAGCTCAGAGCCCACGTTCTTTTTGTCCTGCAGTATGGAATGAAGGGCTCTGGGAGCATCCACAGCGAAGTCCGCGATATGCGCACTTCCGGGAACACTTCCGCAGCCTGTCCGCATATGCATGATTTCAGTACGCAGAAATGTGGGCTCTGATAACGAGATTGTGGGAGCATCCAGCATACATCTAGCCAGCGCCCACACACTGAGAAAAGTCCGCAATACGCGGACTAGGCGTTAGAAGTGAGTATATCGCGGGCTTTTCCTGTGGCTGCTCTCAGAACCCTTCGTTCCACGTCGCAGGTAAAAAATAACAACGTAGTGGATCCGAGAACGAGATTGACCAAGCCATCGTAATAGATGCAATCACTGACCACTGCGATCGTCCAGTAGTGTTTCCACATGATCACTATGATTCCCCAGCACTCTTATCACAAAATCGAGAAAAGAGAATTACATACACACATACTTCACATTTTGCAGAACATTTCAAATAAATAGCTGATATATTGGATTTGCCAATCGAGATTTCCGGTTCTTCCATGTAAATGTCAAAAGCGACCCTGACTTTAGAATGCGAGGGAAAGGGAATTATATTCACCACGCCGATAAGAATGGAGCAGACTTTTACCAGGGTTTGTTTGTACTTTGACTCACCTACTGGGAGGCCAGATTCCTTAAAGTCCTCCTTTGTTTGACTTATAATTTCTGGAAGCTTCGAAATTGGAACGCAAGCATCTGTAGAATAACCCTGGTGGAATGCAGGGAGAAAATATACTGCGTTAGATGTAGAATGCTGCAAAATGTAGATTACAAGCTCCGCACCCCAAGAAAACACTCACAAATAATTTCCTCAGGATAACAAGGTCTTCCCACAAACCCCCCAAATCTCAAATCCGCAAAATACAACTACCTCAAACAACTTCATGTTATGCCATAGTTAGAACAAAATAAAACCCTTAGGGGTGGGGGGTTGGGGAGCAAACAACACCAGTACTCTATTTACCAATCCCCAATGATGCACTTTGTTTGGGGATCGGCTCACTGCATAAATACAACAGTTTCCAAATCCTCTTAGGAACATTTCACACCCCATTGTACATCTGTATTATTTGTAGTTGCCCTGTCTAAACAGGGTCACTTTTGAAAGTTTATTGCTCAAAATGTACTGTATTTTATGGAATAAAAAC
>JAOBYG010218860.1:0-10004 GCA_025403545.1 Epizoanthus stellaris
GAGGTCCAAACTCGACCAAAATCCCATACATTTGCTGTAATTTTACGCGTGTTTGCCCCCCAATCAAGATGGCGTACGAAACCGTGAAGGGTCTGTTAGCGAAACCCATAACATAACGATTTTATTGTACGTCTCTTGAAGATAGAAGCCTTTGACGTAACTCATTTTACAGTCCAAATTGAGATCTCCATTTCATTTCGATGTTTTACCTTATTTACAGAAGAAGCGTTAACAGCAGCAACCAACTTCGAAGCTTACTTATAACCTCAGGTTAAACTTTATACAAATTGTTTAATTTGAATGATAATCATTATATTTTATGAAGACATTGACTTTTAGTTCAAATGAGGGCGGGTTGTCTGGCTATAAGTCAGTATGCTACGGCCGGGCAAAGTACGGTCTCAGTTGGTGCGACTGCGGCTGCGCGCCATAACCGAATGTCCATGGATTTGTTACATTCAGTGAGTCCATTCCATTTCGTCGGTGGTGAAGATCTTCATTTAACACTCGTGGTTTGGACATTGCTGACCGCAAGTACTCGCATTGAAAGGCTGAATAGTTTGGGTGCATGAACTGTGGTACTGCTCCGCTAAAGCCCGTCAAACTGCTCAGAAATGCGTACTTGGCGAACCGCTCTGCTGCTTCGGCTCTCTGCCGCTTTAGTTTCATCCGTCTATTCTGGAACCACGTTTTTACTTGTGTATCGGTGAGGTTCAAGGCAGTGGCAAACTCCGACCTTTCTTTGGTCCCAAGATACTTCTGATGGCTGAACCGCTTCTCCAGTTCGTACACTTGCTCCACTGAGAAGGATGAACGTGACTTCTTGGCTTTATTCAACATTCCTTCATTCCCAGTGGACTCTGCAAAACAAACATTCAATCAGAGAAACCAACTTTGTATCCCCGCCTACGTTTATACTTTCGAGTTACAAAAATTATACATGTTAATAGTTCGATTAACGCCCACCACGAAAGTCACCGATCCAGAAATTAATAATTACGCCATCGCGTGCGCTCTTCAAAACCCTGAGCAGAATTGGAATATTTGCCGGAAGCCCACCGATCGTAGTTGTATATATTTGCGAAACACAAATATGAAATATCGCTGGGAAACCCTCCAACTTTGTAGTAAGTAGTTAAGTTGAAACTACTCTAACTCTATAATTTTTTACTCAATACCGATTCAACAATGTCAATGGAGTTTGTACGCCTTGCTTCTCTGGCGGACCAGTTCTGTTAATGCTGACAACGATTGAAATATTCCAACACGCAGTGTTCACCATTCAGCGATACGCTTACTCCAGTATTCAAGTTTCAGCGACGTAGTTTTATGGTGTTTTGCATCATGCTTCGTGCCGTTTCATATTTTGGATATTTCTGTTGTGAATAGAAATGAAGACGAACTTAACGCTTTGGCAATGATTATTATTCCAGAGGAAGTTAAAACAAGCTAGCGAATCCGAATGGTTTTCCAATAAGTATGAAATATCGGTGCGTGTGCTAGCAACCTAACAAGAGTATATGTGCTCGACAGAAAGTAACAGCAAATGCCAAAAACTAATCTCCATTTTAGAAATTAGAAATGTGTTCACCACATCTTTGTTATAACGCCTCAGTAACACTTAGCCCGTTAACACCGTCCGATTAAAGTCCAACAGAATTTAGACCACGTCAGGAAGGGTTTTTTTAACTGCTTACATTAAATATACAGAGAACTTGTTCAATCTTTCCAAAATACACATATAAAGCATTTTCAATAACAATAGAAAATCCTAAGTTTACTTATGGAAAAGAGTAAGATGTGAAATCCTGACCACCAACCTTGAGTAAATCTTGCAAATGGTTCGTCCAAAAGTTCTGTGCTCCCTGTCATTCCATCTGTGTGACGCACTCCTTCACTTTCCAATCGCATCTTCTTATTCTCCCGTTCATCCGCGATTAGATCTGCTACTAAGAAGGAAGTTTTTCTTTTTGGAGCCTTGAAGTTTGAAGTTTCATCTTTAAGCGAAAAGGTGTTCATCTTCTCTTTTGACTGACGGTGTGGTTCCATTAGCTGTGTTCGAGTTTAGTTTGACTTCACTTCTGTTCTTCACTCTAGCCAGCGTGCGAATGAATGAGTTGTACGAGCTCTTGAAAATCAATTTCATTTCCTATTATTTTCTATGAAAGCGGACAACGAGTGTCATTCAATTAATTGTAAACAGATACTAATTTGGCAAGTTTGGTTGAAGTGCGGGAAATGCTATTGGCTAGTAAAAGCATTAATATTCAAACGATCAATAGTTGCACAATACGAAATTGATTTCATGTAATGGTCATTTGGTTTCCGTAAGTGCAATCTCCTAATTATTAGATGGCTGATATTGCTAAATTGCCAGTATCGTTCAACAAAAACACGAAACTATTTGTGCTGAAGAACACTTAAATGTTCCTTCTTTCTATCAAACATCAAACAAAGAAAACGCGCACAAATGATCTCAAAACGTAATCTCGGTTTAGTTTCTTTATTCACGCAGTAATTTATCTTTGCACTTTTATTGTGCTCCTGAAAACGCCTTTGTTGTTGCATGAAGATTTATGACTGAATTCGCGACTCTTTGGTGCCGGGAACTCCTTAAGTAACCAATTTCTAAAAGTAGTAAAAATTTTCTAAAAGTAGCAAAGTAAATCACAGTAACTCGATTTTCAACCAAGACTATTTTCCTCAAAGTCTCCGCCAGACTTTTGTTCAAACTCCAAAATTTATTTTTCTGCTGCAACTAATGAACCATTTATTTCAGCACAGTTTTCATGGCAAGGCAAAACTCTCCAAAAGAATGCAATCAACTCGCGGAAAATGATTCTGTCTTGTGTTATCGTCAATTACAAATTGACGATGAACCATTTGACAAATTGACGATGCAGTTAAAAATAAAATTGCTTCAATTTATTTACGACCCTTGATCCAAATATTGCGTTGAAATTACTATGATGTAAGTGTTTTCGAAACCAAAACACGAAATGCAGTCAACTTTTTGCCATTGGTTTTCCTTCGTGTATTTTATATCTAAAATCCACCTCTGATTATTAACAGCTCCAATTTTTACTGCAATCTTCAATTTCAGCAGACAAGCGAGTTTGTGTGAGCAAAGCCGAAATATTTCACTGAAAAGAGTTTGATACTTGCGTGTGGCGCCAATCTTTCCGTAAACAAACAGTGATCCCTTACTTTATTCAAGTTGCTGCCCCCAGTACATGTATGAGTACAATATATCACTAACAACCACGCCATTTCAAGCACCGTTATTCACTATTCAAGACACTCGATAGATTGTTATATTAGTGTTCTCCAACCAGTCTTGACATGACATGGCGCGTGGCTCGTAGGCAATATTGATCGTTGGTCTAGTCACGTAAATGCAAGAGCCATTAACGTCTTTCAACAGATCAGACCATCTCAAGTGCTGCAGTATACGTGGAATAATTCGGATTGAATTCATAGCTGAAGCATTCGTTCATTTATTCATTTTGAAGTGTTAACCAAAATAGCAAACAATTAGCGCGTGAAGAGAACAACATATGGAACAACAGTGCAGCGTTGAGATGACAAACTAGATGAACTATTCAGCTCTAATTCGGAATATATTAATGAAAAATAATTTTAAGATTTCCTTATCTACTAGCAGTATAGGAAAGAAAAGATAGCAATTTTGATGGCTGTATTTTAGTGCTGTTAAGAACTGCTGCTCTGCTTGCAGAGGTTAGGGAATTATGTTACGTCATGGGCTTGCTACAAGTACAAAGGGTCCCTATCCTACAGCAGAACTCGACTGAGCGTGTTGCAGCGTCAATATACAGTCAAGACTGTGGTTGAATTTGGCATTCTTTCACAGATCTAAATTTATTTTATATATTTCTGGAAATAATACTTTGCTACCAGCAGATAATAGAAATGAGAGCATTAGCATTATATGATTGGACTCGTCAATAATTTAATTTTGTCCTTCTTTTGGTAGCTCATATGTTTTTTTATAGTGTCATTAATAACGTAATTAACATGAAAGTTAGACTGCCACGCTTATTTCCAAGGCCTGCATATTGAAGACCTTGCAGAGAACTGAACAGTAAGCGGTTTCACTGTCAAAGACGCCGGCTTTTATGAACCAGAAATATCCGAACATACGCCCTTAAAATAACCATTCATTCCTATATCTCGTTACGTACGTGGAGTACTAAGGCCTTGGTGTGGCTTATTTCTTACAATTGAATAATTGAACATTTGTCATTAATTTTGAAAAGTTCGACGTTTAAAATTTCAGCAGGAAAGAGTTTAATGAAACTATATATATCGATGGCTTTTGCTACTGTTGTTCGACCGCACGGTCATATCTCATGATCAGTTGCAAATAATGCATGATAATATGGTGGGTTCAATCATCCGGCGGTCTTCTAAAACAAAACATTCTCAATTGGTTGTCTTCAATATAGCAGCAACTTCATATTGATTTAACAAAACAACGTGCACTGCAAAAAGAAAGTCAGTCAGGAAGCAGTTCTGCAGCTAAAGCAAAAGAGGAACAAAACGAAGTTGAACTCAGCCTTGACAAGGAAATTCTGACTCAGATTGGTGAGGTGGACCTGTTCTGACAGATTTCCGCCCGACCTCCAAGCTTACTTTCCACCCCACCCAACTGAAACAGATATTGCTTGACCTCATGAAGCGACAATGGTCCCTCCATCATCTCTGTCTTTTCTCTCCCTCTCCTTTTCCGTGCCTATAGGCATATAAGACCAGGAGCATATACAAGCTCCAATTAAATATTTATTTAACATGAGAGTACAAATGCATAAACACAAAAGATATGTACTGTTGAAACAGGCTAATTTCCCTAAACATTATATTTTTTCCGCACACATATCACTCTATATAATCGATCCAATGTCATTTGTTGAAATGTCCAGAAAATTATCATTATCTATATGCCCGGGATAGATGTTGCATATATCGAAGCAGTAATAGCTGTTTGATTGTATCATATCTATATCCAATACAACAGTGCTTCATTTATACTGAGAGTCACAGCTGATTTCATATATTAACCCTAACCAAACCATATATTGTGAAAGGGCTTTCATCATAAATATCAATTGTAAAAAACAATGATAATAATAACAATAATAAAAATAATGATAATATAAGAAATTTAAGGAGATATTCTCAAGAAATTACAAACGTATATCACAGTTCATTACTTCATATGTCATGAAACGAAACATATTTATAATTATAATTTTTAATAATAATAATATATCTACATAGTGTCGAACTACGAACGTTCTATCTAAACTTCTAGAAACCTAAGTGCAAACAAAATATCTAAGAAAATATAATCAAGGATTAGAGAGGTATGCTGTAAAAATGAAAGAATTCGCCGAAACTATTTTTGTTGCACTGGGATGGTATAACACGTGTCACCTCGTATTCCGCTGCCGGTCTTCTTTATTTGTGCTCACTGCTCCACAATTTCCGGCGTGCTTTTATTGCGACTTATTGACAGACACTTGCGGCGGTCGTTTAATAATAATAATAAAAATAACAACAGCATTAACAATAACAAGATAATAATAGTTTGTATAATTGATAAAACTGTCATAGTTTATACGTGTAGACGTAGCATTGGCTTTCCATTTCTCTACTCGATGTTATAAAAATGGATAATAGTATTACAATGTTTTTCCTGTTACTGAACCGACTTTAGAATCTATGATATTATTGAATAACTTAGATGTGAATCAGTATACAACGGTGGAAAAACTCTTCGCCTTCGGTGTACAAGTACGGAATCACCAAACCGTTTTGTGTGTGGAAACGTTCATACCTTCGGTGAATCTGTTTGTTCAGAAATAGAAATAATAGAAATAACTTTATTTATACACGATGTAGGTTTAAGCGTTTCCGCTTGTGGGGTCGTGTGTAAACGTTCTGATTACTTGAGTATAATCCATGTTGGCAACAACTGATCTGGAAATTATGGTTGCTTTACGTGTCCTTTGATTGCTAAAGAAAAATAAGAACAACTTAGATCAAAATGTTGCACAACTGCCGTGAGATTGATAAATATTTGTATTATTAAACGAGCTTAGAAGATCTGAATGAGGAAACGGGTACCGGATAGCCAGATTGCACGTAGCTAGCTGTCAATCAGTGTCAATCGTCATAATTGGTTCTGATCTGCAAGGATTTTGACCGGTGATAGATCAGGTCTTTCAAGAGAAGATGTTCTACCTGAAAATTATTCTGAAGGGAGTAAAGCCTGTTTGAGTTTGACTTGCGTTTAACGAAACCGCGAGATCACGTGACTCCATATACTATAATTATGAAATCAATTTCCTTGTTATTCTATGCTCTCTTTCACTACCGGTCCAACACCCAACTATACCGGTCCAACACCCAACTACGTGAACTATGTATATTACAAAACTAAACTAGGAGATTCTTGTGGGAATGGTGCACAACATACAACATAGAAAGACTAGACACTTAGGCACCTTTGGCCAAGAGACTTGAGGCAAAGTAAATTTTGTCTACCCCCAAGGCTTTAGCGAGTAAAATCCAATTTGTGCCAGTACGAGTGCATCAAGGCGTGACCCAAGCTAGCGACTAACGTCTCAAACCCTCAGCCTGCCTGACTACGCCTTAACAATTCTTGCGGAGAAAATGTTTCACATATTATTACCATAACAATTCCTTAATTAAATGATTCTATTTTTATGAGCTTTTCCTGAATGTAGACCATAAATATCGCAGTACTTTCAATTTCATTATGGGCTGTATTCTCACGATTCATTGATTGGCCATTTTAGAAGTTCTTCCCTTTTCCCAAAGCGTAATATTCTACGAAGTCTGTGCACCTCTCACAGTTTACAGCTATATTATATTATAGCTATATTTATTATATCTCTCTCAAGTCTCACAGTGTATAGCTATATTACCAATACTGTGCGACAACCGTTAATATAATGCATTGAAAAATTACTTCCCACAAGATGCCTAGTTGTTGTACGTGCTCCATTAAGTTTTTTTGTAGCTTTGTTCTCGGAAGAAGGCGCTGAGTGTCTAATAATCTCCTTAACGAGGCCTTCCTCTGAGTGTTGATTGGCGCTGGATTTATGAAAAGATTTCCGGTTTTATTTAATGTGTAAGGAAACAGGTTGGTTAATCTGGCGTGTTCTAAAATATGGACTTTGTGTTTCTGAGCTTGCGGTTTACGAAATCCGTATGCTGATCTATTGTTCACACCACAAGACCGACGGGCGCGGACACAATCTCCGTGTATCGTTAATAGGAGACAAGATAACGGGAATTATTAGCAAGGACAAAATAAATCGTCTGAAACGTAGACTAGGATGTTTTATCTTCACATCCATTCGGATATAACCGCACGTTGACTACATATTTCAGAACATTATCGCCATTGAACGAGGGCGGGCGGATATGGAGTGAATTTAGTCCGTCTTAGTTTGCGCAAGGGTTTCATTTGTTTAAGGGTGCAGTCTGGCCTAAAACGGCAGGTGTAAATCCTAAGGCTAAACTAAAGGGCAGTTGTAAGATTTTAGCGGCTTTCTCAAGCTGAATACTTGAGAATGAAACGTTCGCTCCATAGGATTGTAGTTTCATTGTTGACAAATTTATTAGAATATTTTGAAATTTTAGAAAGAATATTAGAAGAAAAATGGAGGAAAATTGATAATATTCGGAGGAAAATTTTGATAAAAGGGTTTTCTTTGTAATTGGTCGTAAGTTTTAGAGTTGATATTAAATGAACGGGTACCAGCTATACTCTGATAAGTGATATCCGATTAGAATTTGTAAAGAAATGGTGTAGTTACTCTGGTTTTAACATATGACTTTATGTTTCTGAGCTTGAGATAACGGGGATCTGCAACGGCGAAAGGGAGCGTTTGAAACTCAGGCTAGAACTTTTTTACCCTCTCAAATCCTTTCGGGTACATAAATCGCACGTACGCGACTTATTTCAGAACACTATTGCCATTAACGACTTTTAAAGTTGCTATCACCATGTAATAAGGTTCTAAACTCACAGCGTTTTCAAAAACATTGAGAACTCCATTCGCGCGCACACATGAGAAAATGATGTGTGACAGCAATGAAATTCCGTGAGGCCATCGGTGAAAGCTATTATTAGTATTATTCAAGTTAGTTTTATTATAGTTAAAAAATGCTTAATATTACACATTTTCTCACAAACGTTAAGATATTTTATAGTACAACTATAGATGCTAAACTCTTTGAAACATAACTTGGTACATGGTATATGCGCATATCACGCTTAAGTTTTGGAATAGCGATGTTCAATAACGATTAACGGTGCGAAGCCGAAAGACAGAGCGTGAAAGATAAACAATATAGCAATCACAAACGGATATAAACCTGTATATCGGAACGTGTTATTCCTACGCTTCCACAGGCACAGCGGAAACATCGCATGGCAGATGTTTCAGTTGAAATATTTTCTCTGTTTTCAGTTAGTAACAACTGTGATATATCAGAAGTGAGTTTTTTGTTCCTGCTGATCAAATTGATATTACAGTAGTCAGTACAGGATTAATCTCTCTGAATGGTACTCGTGATTATTTTCTGGATTTGATATTTTATCTTTTCTGAATTTTATTTTATCCTTTGAATCAAAATACGCTGGTGTATAACTGCTGAGTTTAACGACGTCTACGAGCCCAGAATCGGTTTTTATGCCCTGTATCAAAACGTCAACTTTTCAGTTCTTGCCATTCGTCATGATCTGAGGATCACAAGGATATTTTCATTTGAAAACATTATTTTAATTTTCTTATTTATCATGTACATGTACTCGTCCACACGAACACGATGTCGATTTAATCGAAAACGGAAACTGTTGAAAACGGAACTATGCAAAAGCGCAGTGCTATCGTTTTCGCGTGGACGGAATATTCTTCGAAAACGCAGGGATACGTTTTCAAACTTTTTCGTGTGGATATGGTCCAAATGTGTAAATGTGCAAGCCGAGCATTCTTGGCCATTTCGCACAAGTGGCTTTCTTCATGCCAACCTCTTGTGGGAAGTGCTATAAAGCACGCATGGGGCGATATTAGTCTAATATTAACCTAACGACAGGCTAGGGATATAAGATCCCGGACAAGATCATCAAAATCGTAGTTGAAACCTGCACGACATCTACAATGCCTGCACGAATGGTAAACATCCTGAATCGAATGTAGCCACTTTACAGGTCAAGAACTTGAGTGAGCATTATCAGTTCTCCATAATGCGTTATTATCAATCAGTGTTTTGATGTACAATGCGACGAGATTGTTAGAAAAGCTTGTCTCTGCACGAACATTTTTCTGATCACTGATTCAAGAACGTAGAAAATCGGTGATAGCTAGCGATTGATGTCGTCAGTACAAGAAGAAAGGAAAGCGGTTAAAGTGATTACGGCTGAATCCTGTCGCAGCCTGACTTCTGCGGTGAATGTTAAAATTGGTTTCCTATAATTATGGGTCAGCAATCATGCCGTGCTTCCTTCGAGGCTTTTGTTATCTGGTCGGTTAGGTTCTCTCTTCTGCTGACACAAAAGCCCAGTTAGTATCGGGAACAAGAAGCATAAAGACTCAGTTTCCGGTTCGACTCTTTTACTGCTGAAAGGTGCTGTGGCCTGTGTGCAACAACTGCGCAAGTTATTTGTACCTTGCCTTCTCCGCAGGCAGTTCGGAGGCTCTTTTGAAATCTCTTTCCCTATCATTACCACTCCTTCTCTATCATACGCCATCACTTGCCGTCAATGCACAGTTGCCTGCGGAGGAGACGAATGGAATTTGTACCATAATTCCACAATGGAAAATAAAATTAAGGAAATATCAAAACATAGGATGCTCTGTACGACTGTAGCAGTTATTATTATTATTATTATTATTATTATTATTGTTGTTGTTGTTGTTGTTGTTGTTATTATTATTATTATTATTATT
>JAOBYG010218971.1:0-10002 GCA_025403545.1 Epizoanthus stellaris
CAAACCTGTCCCTTCAGAAGCCATGCAAGAAGTGTTGAATTATTATAAATTCTTCCAGAAAGCTACCAAGGTGAGTAATATTTTTTATTGCTGTTTTCAATTTTATCAAAATTTAGTTTGAATCAGTGTTTGTATAGGGAACCAATATAGTGGGTCCCAGGCTGGAAAGGGTTAAATTGAAAGCTCTTAATGACTTTTGACGCCCTTTGAGACCTGGGAGTCCCTTTCAAAATTGAGTGAGATGTCATAACTTCTCAACACATGGACAAAAATACAAAGTGTGACCATTCAAATGAAAGCTCTTGATGAGTACTATTAACCCTTTGACTCTCAGAACCGATTGAGATGTACTAACTTCTCAACACACGGACAAAATACAGTGTGACCATTAATACGAAAGCTATAAATGAGTATACCTTCTGATGAGATTGAGAATGTAAACAAAAATAAAAATACCCAAATGTGGTGTGAACTATAATGAATTGGTAACTTTGAGCTTCGTTCCGGTCCAATTTGTCGGCTACGGTTTCATGCTACAATCTTATCACCACCAACTTCATTCTAATTATTACTCGACTACAAACCCAACAGCGACAGTAATCTGGTTAGGGTGATGTTACAGGGTTGGAGTTAGAGTTAGAACAGGTGTTTGAGATATACAAGATGGCCTAGGGATCTCGAATTGGTGAATTTAGCTTGAAGTCACTGGCGTTTTGTCGAAGCAGGTTGCTATTTCGAAGTTTATTTAAGATAAAACCTTTATGTTCTTGTTGTAACATTGCACAGAATTTGTTTGCCATTATTTCTAACGGTAGTTTGCGTTTGATAACTAAGTTTTAGCAAAACTAAACAGAAACACAACTATGAAATTTCAAATGACACTATACAATATTCAAATATTCGTATACGTAGTGTGTTTGTTATTGCCGCTTCCAATTGGATTATCCTATCTCATTTCGCTCTGTGGGGAACCAATATTTCGCACTGCCTTTTCTTTTATAAAGGGATAGTTTTGGACAGTTTTAAACATAACAAAATAATAGGAGTTTTTGGTGAGAGGTATTGGATTTTTGCTGTGTGAGAGCTGGAAAAGGCTTTACCGTTCCACAGCGGGGACAAATAATTAAATACTTGCACCTGGCAGGTTATTTTGAAATTATGGCTTTTTGTTTTCCTTTTAAGCCACAGGGCATATCATCATACATACTCCAAGCAATTAAAACACAGTTTAAGGAATAGTTCATTTTGTAGTTCGTATTTGTATTGACTAATATAAATGTTCTTAACAACTGATTATGATAATTGAAGATAATGAAAGTGAAATGGCTTTTGCCACAGACTTTTGTGTGCCGCTGAAAGTCACAAGTAGTCAATTATCTCTTGCGACTTGTTCCAATGTAAAGTTAGTAGCTCACTACGAATTAGTAATATTCGAGAACATTCTTTACCAAAGCACAAACGCAAAAACTTTCTTCTTCTTAGTTTTAAAGCAGTCGCTTGTCCAAATGGTAGTCTTTTGTGACTCGTAGTTTTACGAAAAAGATTCAATCGGCGACAGACGCAATGAGAACTTCTTTCAGTTTCCGACAATTTTAGAACTGTTGTTTTTAATTTAAAAAGAAGATTTGTATTTGCACCTTGCATGCAACTGAGTTAGACGATTGCATCCTTTGTACCTGTCTCGTATTTAAAAACACGCAGTACATTTGTTTGTTTTTATAAACATCACACATTTGCGACATTTACCAAACAGAAAGACATTAAGATACAAATGTTCTGGATTACAGCTGTGAGATGAATTCACCTTTTTTTCTTTTGTCATAATAAGAGTATTATTTATGGTTAGTCCTGACTCGAATTTTAATTCATTACATACCCGGCTCGAAGAACAATAAGAGCCAAAATGCTAGATGCGAAAATAAAGTCGTTGCTAAATTGTCTCAGGTGTAACCATATCCGATCATTATGATATCCATTTCTTTCGGAAATTATATTTATATACCTGTGTCTACATACTGAGCCTAGAGACTTACCGTTTCTCTTTCAATAGACCAGAAAATCTCCAGCCTGAGTTCATTCCCATCCGATGAAGAAACATTGATTTGATCAACGCATGCGTGCGCCAAGTGGATAATCTGACCGAAACCGCAACGCGGATTCATTATTCAATCAAAAATACGCAAATTACACAGAAAAGGTGCTTAGAAACCTTCAGTTTCACTGACGTAGATACACTCCGTTTGAGTGCCAATTTATTTCAGTACTATATTCAATATATATATAATATTCGGCGTGTTTGTCTATATTTGTGTTGAAGACAACATTTCACTGAATCAACATATATTTGAATGTAGATTGTAGTTGTTCCTGAATGTTTTACACTGTGTTTTTATAAGAAACACCGAGGCTCGCATTTGCCTAAATGTTAAGAAAACGTTAAGAACAAGCTCAGGCTGAGGTCCAGAACCATAAAAATCGATCTGTATGTTTTCAGATAAAATAATGAGATTCATGACTAAATTAGCTACATAACACCCTTCGATAGAAAACCTGACTTCCCTCTCGTACGTGTTGTTGAGATGGCTCAAATGGTTTGTATGATTGTGGAATATATTTGAATGGTTACGTTTTAGATCCTTTTTGGACAACTTGTAACAACAGCCAGGTATGTTGAATAAATTTAAAATGGGAACAATTTAAGAACAAATTAGGCTGAAGTTGCCATAAAACGAAAGAACGATGAGCCTTGACCAAAATGATCTGGTTCTTATTAAAAAAGCGTGTATTTCCAAGTTTTGTCTGGAAGAGCAGTAAATTCAATCACAGCGGTATGAGAGACGGTCACATATGGCCGCTTTCCTCGACAACAGTGTATTCGTTCTTACTAGAAAACATCAGATTTTTTTTTCTCAACGTTTGTTTTAAAGTGGCATGCTGGAATAAATGATAGAATGTTACATAAATGTCTCCATATCACAATCATGTGATGCAATTTAATATAGCAAAATAAATGTGCGCGTTTAGCTAATCAGTAAGTAACCGCTATAACCACAATATTCCAGGTTTGATTCTCGGCACTCTTGAGTGTCGAAAGCCGGCGATCTTTATTCCGTGGGCAAGGACATTTTTATCACAGGAGTCGTTGATCTTGTCCGATCTCGATGTTCTGTCGGGGCACTAAAAGAAACCGCGCGCAGGTCGAAAAGATTAGGGTGAATCCTTGTCGGTTTGCGGTCGACCACTGTCCTCAGTTACTACACGTGAGATGGCTGTTTGTTTGTAAGCCAGATGAGACATGGTTCCGCAGGAACTGAGTTTGAAACTTAGAGGCTCTCTAATTTTAAAAGCAATATAAAACGGCTGCGAGTGTCTACAAACTGCGATATAAATTAAACACGCCGGCAGTTGTAGAGCGCGAGAGAAGTTTAAGAGGAACACGAGGCGAATCCGAGTGTTTCTCTTGCTTCTTGAGTGCTCTACATCTACCAGTGTGTTTATATCACAGTTTATAGACACAAGCAGCCGTTTTATATTGCTTAATTAGAGAGCTTCTAAGTTTCAAACTTTCTTGAATATAAACGCTCATTCCGCCATCTGTTAGTGTTAGCCAATCAGAGTGCGCGTAAAATCGACCCTATTTTATAATTTCATTTCTATCCTTCTCAGAGAGTGGTTTGATTACGTATTTTGGCATGGGAAAACGCAACTTTCCGTTTACCTTGCGTACTTTTCTTGTATCTGTGATCTCTGAAGAGCGTTTCCATATAATCGCTGAAATCATTGAACACTTTTTAAACGATCCTAGCGATCCCAGCGATCATATGGAAATCAGGCTTAAGGTGGCTCCCACCTGTTTCTCATTTTTCTATGATACTGAACATTAGAGAAAGTGTACTGATATGTCATGGCAGATTGCTGCCAGTTATTAGAGGCTGGTGTTACAACAACTTTTCAGCTTATCAACCCTGCCATTCCCATGGCAACTTTACAGGGCCTCAAATACACACAGTTTTTAGTATTCAACTGCATTTTACACAAAAATGAGTTCGGTAACCCCCATTTTTTTATTGTGTTAAAATTGTTTAAACAACAAGTACAACATTTGAGGAAATTTAAAAAAATTATGTGAATAGGTTTTGGCGCTACCTTAATTTGTCTGAAATTTTACCAAAATTTAAGTTCTTCAAATATTAGACACTGCTATTTAGATATTAGATTCTTTTTCTATTCCCGACAGAACAATACTGAAAAGTGTATCCGCGAAAGTATTGTTGACATGCATGTTTGATATCGGTGGACTGAATCTGTTTTACGGGGTTTTGTCTGATGTAATTCAATACAGCTTGCTTTTTATAGAACTGTAAAAATAAGAACGTCTTAAGAACGTTTTCAGGCTGAAATCGCCAAGAAAAAATAAGAACGTTCGGTCCTGGCCCAGCCTCAACTCCAAAATTAGACGTTCTTATTTTTAAAAAAGGTGTAGACCACCTATATATCAGGGTAAAGAATCCACTCAGTAATGTTATAATAGTCCGATCTTACAAAACTACTCCAAAATTCTGTTTTTGCTCCGTGACAAAAATGTAAGTTCTTATACTGATGCGGGGTTTTACCGTGTTTACTGTGCAATCGCTGTATTCATAACGATGTTGATGCTAATGTATCTTGCCACTACTGCAGCCCTGCCAATTAACGAGGTAACAATGCAAAGCGGTAGTTATTACTATAATTACAAGTTCGCAGATCCCAGCTATTAAAACACTTTTACTCACTGTTATCTGCTGTAGTTTCAATTTGTAGATCGCGAAGTCTTCTCTTCTTGAATAAAGCATCGTAGAGTCGTTGAAACTGGCTCGATGTGGCATTGTGCCCAAATACAATGCTTAGATTCCCAAAGACACTTCCGTTCCTTGCAGGATATCTTGGCCTTGTTAGTCAACGTAAAATAAGCGGATGGAATTAAAAGTTGTGTTTGTTGCAAAATATCGACCTGTGAAACATTGTCTTAATACATTTCTTAATTATAATTTTAATAAAAATTATCTTGTATTTGAATTGGATCAGTAATTCAGATAGTGATTACGACTTGAAAACAAATGGAATTGTTTTGACTGCTTTGGCTACGACATCTTTATGTAGCAGCATTTAATTTTAATTTTAAATTTAATTTTTTTTAAAATTATCATATTTTGCGAAATATTTTGGCTTGCGCAGGTGAAACTTTCAAAAACAATATTAGTCAATATTATACCGGTATGTAAAACAATAGAATATGTCAAGTTGCTCATGGCACGATTATCGAAATATGACCAAATAAAATTGATTTTGTTTGTTTCAGCATCAACACTTTAAAATAGGTGTATGCATGATAGATAATACATTTACTTCCGAAAGGAGACTGAATTATCAGTCCAAATTAAGATTTCTAGTATTTACATAATTTATCTTCTTTTAAAACACCTCTCAACTTTTCTTTATCGTAGCAAGGGCTTCAGTACGTTGGTAGATAATTGGGCTGTTAACATTTACTATAGTGGTACCGTTACTACCAAACATATACGGAAATTGGCGAGGTCAAGAAATATATTACCAATTATCTTCGTGCTTTGCCGTATATTGATTCCTTGTTCCTAATTACGCGGGCTGAGAAGTGGACTTTGTCACTCTTGAAATGTCTTAATTCCTTCCATCTTTCCCGTCCTGCTGTTTGATTTTAAACGTATTTTAAAAAGTAATTTAATGCTAACGGATACAAAATTAATCTGCAGCCAAACTAGTGGCTGTCGATACATGGTGTGCGCGGGCGGTAAGCGATTATCATTCAGTGCAACTGAGTTTGGGGCCGGTCGGTCGATGAATGAATTGAAACGTTTCAATAGCAAAGTTCGTCTCTCAATACGCGGAATTAGGAACAAGGAATCAAGACACAGTAAGACACCAAGATAGTTAGTAATTTATTTCTTCAACTCGCCAAGTTTTATATACGTTTTGCAGTAAACACAAGTATACGAAATGTTAATAACCGACTATCTCCCGATGTACTGAAGTCCTTGATTGTATTATGTAAACTCAGTACTTCCTGGTTTCGTCAAGACAAACCATGATGGGTCATTCTTTTTGTTCTAAACTAAACCAATCTTGATCATCAGATGATTCATCGTTACAATTTCATGATTTCGTTGCTATTTCTGAAGTCGAGTGAGTAACCATTTAAACATGGAAACCTTTAATATTAAGTATTAGAATTGCAGGTATCCATGCCTTATCAAAATTTATCGGGGAACATTTGATGTATCAAACTTGCGTCCATTGTCTAACCTGTTTCCATGGCAACCATGCATGTCTTGAGTAACAGGTCTGGCAAAATACTGATATTATTCACGAATAGTTACATTTGTCGCGTGATAAGAAAGATTTTGTCAATTGAAGTTCATTTAAACTTTTCGATTAACTCTGTATAAGTTTTTAACTGATTTTAATTTTTATTATGTTAAAGATAGTTGTCAAAAATCTAAGATGGCCGCCACAATTCCAAGATGGTCGTCATAAATACAAAATGGCGGGATTGTAACGTCACATAACTGACATCACTAATAATCATAGATGGTCTAGTTAATTCGCATATCAAAATTCGTTTTGCAACACTTTCGAAGTTGAAGATGGCGGACATTTCTTCTGCTCTTCCCTTCAGTCCTACAGACTTAACAAGCCGCGTCTGAATAGAGTTAAATAACTGCATATATCGGCGCTACAATTGAGTTCTACCTGAATTCGTGAATTATGACCTCCTTGAACGTGCTATCATCTCTGTAAAGCCAGGCCACCTGAGAACAAATGATAAAACCAGTAAAGCATTGTGCATACATAAGTTACAGAGTTTATCTGGATACAACTTTCTTTTCAGAAAGTATCGGGGCAAACATGCATGGCAAGTCAAGTCAGTGTTTTTGTTTTTCCGGTCCAGCATATGATACATACTGTGAAAGCTCTGGGTTTGGTAGTTTACGCTACGTGAAGTCTATTGACTTTTGAAATAAGCTAGCACAAATAATAACTACTTAAAACATTTAAAATTAAAAAAGGAAATGAAATTTAAACAGCCTAAGGCCATAATATTTGGAATTTTATACATTCAACAAAACCTATATGATAAAATAACGGTGTTTTTAAAATATAAAAATTCAAATATAATCTGTATTTCTCCATATACATATTATACGGATGTCCTAGCTGTTTAAGAACGCGATTATGAGGTATTGTAGTAATGTGTTCTGATGCGAATTTCGTGTTCATTTCTGTTCCTGCTCAGAACACAAATTACTAAAGTGGCTTATCATGCACTGAACCTCGACAAACGCATTTAATCAAAGGTTTTTGATTGGATATAGATGTTTCCTTTTAATATACTTATGGTAGACAACATAAAAAAAACTAGTTTCTCTGGGCGCTTTCCATTTGTCGGGTTTGTCCGGCCCGAGAGAACTGGTTCTGGCCATTGTATTTATTGTAAATGGAAAGGTTCAGGCGCGCGTGAGTATTTTTTCCCGCCAAAACTCACCAAATTCCCGCGCCCTGGCCGTCCGGAACGGGAGAATTGAGCGGCTCTAATCCATGAGCAGGTCTAATCTGGCCAGAACCAGGTCCGATAGTTGTCGCGTTCCATTTGAGAACTGACCGATTGGGTCAGACCCAATAAATAGAAAGCGCCCTACGATTTCATTTATCAAGATGGTTTCTTCCCTTCTAGCGTCCGATAATGGTGATTACAAAGGAAATAAGTTCGTCAATACTTCCATTGACCAAGCTATCAGCAGTGTGGACCGCGCCATCAAGGCTAGCATATCCAAGCTGTTCAAGTCAACACAACCGCGCACCCCTGGAGATTTGCTGACGCTGTTCCGCTTTCCGTCGCCCGAGGCGCGCCAGATCGCGCGCGCGGCTGAGGTATTTGAGAGAACAATCCAGTTGATTCACGATCACGTGGAGAGCCAGGGTCTCCTCAACATTACTGCGAACAGG
Source organism: Epizoanthus stellaris (assembly GCA_025403545.1). Classification (NCBI taxonomy): domain Eukaryota; kingdom Metazoa; phylum Cnidaria; class Anthozoa; order Zoantharia; family Epizoanthidae; genus Epizoanthus; species Epizoanthus stellaris. The sequence goes on from JAOBYG010218971.1 coordinate 8,020, forward strand.
TATACTATAAGCTAGCACATAAGTGAAAAGCTGGGATTTACCCGAAAGTATAATACTTGAATTACTGTAAAATACCGCATATAAGCCTTGGGCTGATACAAGTTCATAAGGGGTTTTGTAAGATTACCACAATTCTAATTCACAGAGAATAGTGAGTAAAGAAACCTGCCGAGCGTGAAATGCTTGGGAACCATCGTAAAAACAAGAAACACAAACGCAAAGTGTTTGGGGGAGGACGTAGCATGCCCGAACGTTACCAAACTGGTGGGCTTATAGCCGGGGAGGGGATGCAAGCGGGAGGCTTATAACCGGTATTTTACGGTACTGCATCTATATTTAGCAATGTTAAGGCTACCGTAAACTATATAACAATTTACTTAAAGTACCGTATTTACTCGAATAAGCGCCTCCCTTGATTAAACGCCGCCCTCGAATAAGCGCCGCACATGAGAGAAAAAAATACTAATAAGCGCCGCCCTCGAATAAGCGCCGCACCCCTCAACAACAACGCGGCGCTTATTCCAAGCACTTGAACTTTAGAGCGGCGCTTATTCCAAGCACTTGAACTTTAGAGCGGCGCTTATTCGAACAGCGTCAAAGCAAAAATGGAAAACGATACGATTCGTTTCAAACCAACAGCGGAAGTGTATTCCCATGTTAAACAAAGATGTAGTTGACTCTTTCACATGAGTTTTGTTGTTGTTGTTGTTGTTGTTGTTGTTGTTGTTGTTGTTGTTGTTGTCGTTTTTAGAATTAAAAAGCTGTTGTGTTTTATTCAAATATGTTGTTTTTAATAAGATTTAATAAGCGCCGCCCTTGAATAACCGCCGCATCAAAAAGTCTAGAAATTTAATAAGCGCCGCGGCGCTTATTCGAGTAAATACGGTACGGCCATTTTCAAGATGAACACTCTTATATAATATTAAGCACCCCCCGAATATAAGCTCCCCTCCCCCCGAATAAGCCCAAGAAAAGCCTTTTGAAACGAAATAACTGCGCTGGGTTTATTATTGGACGTTTACGGTATTTTATTCTATTTTGCAAATTAAGGACGGATATAATTATGAAATATTTTAAAAATTCTATAGTGCGCATCTATATATATATACTGAATAGAAAGGTAACATAAAATGTTCTACAATTAGTCTAGGAGTTAATGGAGCCGAAACCAATTGCAGAATTGCACGCATTTTAGGAATCCTACTGATGATAAGTTACTGTGTTGTGTTTTATTTAAACATCATATACCGTAGCTGTCTCAGGTAATATCCCGAAAGCAAGAAACTGAAGATCAGGAACATTATGAAACTTGGGTTATTAAACTATTGTTATCGAATTCAACAATGTTGTTTTATGTTGAGCGACACATTTGAAGTCAGGTCAGTGATTTATGAGGCATGTATTTAACAGATACATTGTCCACTGATACAGTCGAACCCCGCTTTACGGACACCCGCTTGATACGGACATCTTGTTCAGTTATAGGTCCCGGCGAAAAGCTCATCCATTTTCTTTAAAAATAACCCGCTCAATACAGATACCCGTTATTGCGGACAGCGGACACATTTTTCCGCCCAAACAATAGATTCTCATACAAAGTTAACCTCATTAATTCGGACACTTTTTAATCAGTGAAAAGCTGTAAACCCAATTTTCGATTAAAGCATGCTTGTATGCCACAGATCACTTTTACAATGCTTAAAGTTCATTTTTAAAAGACAAATTCTATCCTCAGATGTACACTAATCGTTCTTTGCTTTCTTTGAGAAATTATGAATGCCGCCATCCCTTTCTTTTAAATCTTGAATCGTTCTTGGTTGACGCTGTTCTTGGTTCTGTACCAATTCATTCACAGGTTCAGTCGATGCTGTTCAATAACCATCTTTAAAAAGACTACTTTCAACTTTAATAAACAGGAATGGAAACATCTTTCAGTCGTGTATGTCAGTATATGGAGACGAAAACTGAAGTCACCATTCATTA
>JAOBYG010219082.1:0-10001 GCA_025403545.1 Epizoanthus stellaris
GACCCCCTGTTTTCCTTTTAATCTCCAGCTGCACCCCGCCTGCTGTGTCCACCAGTCTCAGACCGCTGCCGTGCAAAGAATTTTCCGCGGCTGAGCGCAGATCGACAACCAAGCCAAACCGGTCTTTGGTATAAAACTCGAGGGGGTACATTGCGGTTTCGTAAGGCTCTTTGACGAAATACCGTGCAGCCTCGTCCCACATGTCCACTAGTTCCAGACCTTGGCTGTAGACTTTGTTCGGCGTTCCGTCAATCGTAACCTTGACTGAGGTGATGGCGGGATTAACGAACTTGACGCTGTCGCGGGCGCCCGCCGTGTAAGGCTCGACGAACAAGAACAAGAGCCCTTTCATCGACCGCCTAGGCACGTTGACGCACTGGTTTATTATCGAATCTGTAGCCTTATCGATGCTGAAGCTCTTGTACAGCGTGATGTGATCGTAGAAGAAACTGCGGCCGCTTTGGTAGAGGGCGGCTGTGTCCTCGGCCAGTTTTTTATTCCGGATCGCATCGTACTCCAGCTCTATATTGGTGAGTTCGTATCCTAGCTTCGTGGGATCGGAGCCCTGGATAACCTGACTGGCAGGCGCTAGCGAGATTTCGAAAACGAGGGCATCCGTCAGCGCTTGGGGATAGAACACGCCGTGATCAGTCAGAATCTCGTGATCGAGCGGGATCGTCTATTTGTTCCCATACGCAGCAAGCATAGCGTTGTTGATGGTACTGCCCTTGTTGGCATTGGCGGCTCCCGACCTGAGCTTGTTGAGATCGGTGCTCTGCCAGATCCCCTGCGATACCATGCTATGCCGCTGCCTCTTCATCAAGAAGAGATCGGCGAAGATCCGATAAACGTCGTAACGGTTCGTGTCCTGCACGATCTCACTGGCAAACTTCACGGTCAAACGGTTGACAAGGGCGACGGCGACATAGTCAACCACATAGTTGTCTGCCTCGCCGCCGCCCACGTCTAGATCGAACCTCAGGGCCAGGCTGCCAGGGACGATGACAACGTCCTTGTCTGGCCGCGGCACCGTGATATACAGCGTTTCTCCCGGGGAGGCTTTTGAGGGGTTGAATGTGGTCCGATGGCGTGTCCGTGCAGCTTTTAGCGCCCTTGGCGTCTTCAAAGCTCGGGTGGGTTCAAGAAGTTCACTAATTTCAGCCATGGTAATATATAAGATGAATACTATTTGGACATTATCTAATTGAGATACGATACCAATATGACGGACGTTGGCGAGAATATTGCTTTGCTTGGTAGGGATGGGCATGATGACGGGGATGGTGACAAGGGCCTTACTAGCTCGTTTGGTACGCCCTCAGGCGGCTTTGATCATGACGATAGTGGCATACCTAAAACGTCTATGTCAATTCGTTATGTGGAGCCGGGTGGCAGTGGCCAGGCAGAGACCTCTTTCATAGATGGGGAGCCAAGTGGCAACGTCGTGCAGGATAAACAAATACTAGATGCTCAAAAACACCTGCGGGAATCGTACCTAAATTATGGAGAGGAGGGGCTCTTAACTCTGGAAATAAGAGAGGACAGAATTAATGGCGTTGAGAAAGTCATGGCGAAGGGCCCGTGAGGGGGTTGGTCACCATTGTATGATAAAAACGGCAACATCAACCGAAAAATGCCCCAGGCGAACTTTGTGACTCTTAGGAGAGTAGACCGAAGACCAGCAGGTCCGGCTCCGAACTCTCATACAAAGAGCTGATAAGGACCTAGACATTCGCAATAAAAATATTGAGCGAGATGAGCAAGTTGCAAATGATGAGAACGAAAGCAGTTCTGTTCGTGAGTGAGCCCGTGAAAGAATCCGGGTGCACACTGAGGAGCGTGACAAGCTTGAAAATGAGAGAGAGCAGCTGGAGAACGAAAGAGAGCAGCTGGAGGAAGGCATGTCTCTGCGCGAGCGCGTGAAGGAGATCTTTAAGAAACACGGCTTCACCGTGGCAGCTATTGCCCTCACCGTGGGGACGATCATCGGGGTCATCGTTAAGGCTCTCAGCAAAGGGCTGAGCTCTGTCGCCAACGGCGTGGGGAATGGCCTCAAAACTCTAGGAAAAAACTGGGCCAGATACTTCGCGGTATGCTGGGGGCTATTATAAGCTTTGTGTTCCGGGCCGCGGGCGAGGCATTTACGTTTCTTGCCAAGAATGCCTGGCTTTTCATCCTTGCAGTGGCAGCCTTTCTCTTGAATCGATTTAAATCAAAATCAAATTAGCGGCTTATGGCGAATACCGCTAGAGCCCCGTGGCAATGAGCCCGATTTTCAGCGCTTCGTGTCCTGACGCGGGAGCCGGGGGTGGTGTCCAGCGACGCTGTGTCCGGCGACGCTGTGTCCGGCGACGCTGTGTCCGGCGACGCTGTGTCCGGCGGCGCTGTGTCCGGGGCTGCCGGATGGCGTCTTCGAGGAGAACCATAAACTTGTGCCGTGCCTCTTCTGCGCTGCCTGCACTCCCGAGAATGCTGCTTCGCACGTTCCCCTGGGCCCCGAGTACGGCGTAGACGAGCGCTTCGATGGATTGGTTGATGCGCGATTGGCCTGCGCTCATCAAGCCGAAGTACTTGTACTGCTTGGCGGAGTCTTTGTTGTAGATGTACTGGATGAGGTTGCCATCGCTTGCCTTCCCGCCTTCATCAGAGAACAGGTCGTTTCCTGGGTAAGGGATGCCAGTGGACCGGTGCCCTTCGTATGAGTACCATATGTACACCGATCCCAGCCTGTGGTTGGCGCCCTTCTCGTAGCGAAAGCTCGCGCTCAGGTGGACTCCAAACTCTTTGCAGAGGCGCTCGTATGAAGGAATGTCATATTTGTTGTCGGTTTGGCTGAAGGTCGGGTCCCCAGGCGGCGTCAGCATGCTCTGAATGCTGCCCAATTCGAACAAGATATGGCGCACGGTGAAGTAGATGTGTAACCAGAGGATTGCCCTGACCTGGGTCGGAAGGTGAAATTCCGAGTCTGTCACGTCGTTCTTCCCGTCTTTCATCTTATCTTCGAACAGCAGCCGCTGAGATACTCCGCACCCGGTCGTTGCACACCAAAGTGCAAAGTTCAGCTGTTGTGGCCAGTAGCTCATGTTTGGGGCTGAGAGCCACCGCTTTGACTCGTGTGAATGATAATGCGTGATCTGCGTGTGAGTAAAGACATCACGAACCTTTGCGGTAAAATGATTATTTGGCGCTGCATATATTTCCAGCTTTGTGAGTCGTTCTCCCAGGGGGTGGGGGGTGTCGCTGAATGGGATGGCTGGTACCGGAAGCTTGGGGGCTGTGTTCAGCGTTAGCTCCAGGGGGAAGCCTACAGCAAGGCCTAGAGCTTGCTTCATTTTTTCCGAGAAGTACAGGCTAGGCCTGAAGTCCCCGTCTTCAAAGACTGCGGTAGACTCGTCGCCTTCATCAAACAGCACATTACGGCCAAAGAAATCCCCCGTATGAAATTGGGAGAAGTCGGCATTGGGGTACCGCCGTTTGAAGCGTTTCCATAGTGTGGCCGACATCTTATTTGAGTATATAGACTTGTATTTAAATAGTCAACATGGTCTTGCTAACGGTTGAGGCTCCATCAAGCAAGCACACTGTTTACCTGGAAAACCCTATAGAGGGCCCCCGTTGGGTAACATTGCACTCTTGCTCATTACGGAATCCAGATCCCGAAAAACACAAGGCATTCTATGTTAACAGTGACATAGTGAATCCCCACAGCTCACTGCTTAACGGCAAGCCCTCCCAGCTGTTAGCGCGTTTTAACGTTCTTGTGCTACAAGATCAGCTGGTGACATACACACTAGACCACTTGCAAAAATACGAGACAAAGCCCGTACCCTATCTGCAAACATTCACATTGTGCATGTGACGAAAAAGGCAACCCTATCAAGCTGGAGGGTGGCGTGGTTTTTATATTAGAGATCGAAACTTGTGTGAAATAGTATAACAATGTCTTCCGACGTGAAGCCAAGTGCACCCCTCCTATACCCAGAGTTACCGGAACGCGATTTAGATGGAACTAGTTTCCGTTTACAAAAATCGTGCGACACACTGAAAGCCATTGAAAGTGACCTAGGTCATTACAAGCGCATTTCTAAAAAATATAAATGGGCACAGGCTGTCTTTCAGAACACAGCCATTGCAACAGGCACATTGTCTGTGTTGTTGTCGGGTTCCAGTCTTGCCATGGCTCTTACCGGTGTCGGAGTTGTTATTGCGGCTCCACTCGCTGGCCTTTCAGCAGGTCTGGGTGCGATATCAGCCACGTGCACTGCTCTTCGCAAACATGTTATTGGAAAGGTACTGAAACATGAAAGCACTGTTACTCTGGCTCAGAGTAAACTAAACTCAATCAGTGATCTCGTGTCAAAAGCACTGATTGATGGAAAGATTTCTGATCAGGAGTTCTCTCTGGTCATCAGAGAGTTTGGGAAATATAATATGATGAAATCAGAAATCAGACAAAAACACAGATCTTCGCAGCCAGTTTCTGCCAATCGTGGCATAATCGAGCAAGAATTGAAAAAAACAATGGTAAAAAAAACTCGGCAGTCTATAGTAGCAGAGTAACTTTGGCTTACGAAAAAACAATTTCTGGTTTCTCTTTAGCTATTTCCCGAGAAAAAACATAGAGATTTTACTTTAATACTCAAACTTTTTTAAAAATTTCAAAAAGTTAGTAAAAAAGTGCAAAAGCCCTACACGTGGTGCTCCGTGGCTGTTTCTGCCTATTCGAGAATATAACTTTTGCCTGCCAAAGTAGGACTTTAACCACCTGACTAGGGTGGTGGTCATGCCTAGAACCTTGGGCTTACGAACTAGGACTTTTGCCTCACCTCCCCGGCAAGTAAGGACTTTCGTGGAGCACCTCGCATGTCACTGGGTTCCCGGCTGGCTCACCAAGAGGCAATCAGTGACAATCACCCCTATACCGCTAACAAGAATCGAGTCAGTCAACTCACACCCCCAGTACCATCTCTATCTGCTACTATACTATAATATCGTCCGAACTATTTATGTAGTTAGTTCCAAGACTGCTGACAATTGTGGGACCTTAATTTTGCGCATGCCTCAGTGCACAGCCTCAACGCACATGCTTAGACATGCCCTATCTTTTTTCGTCTCTATACGAGTTCTGATGTATAAAAAAACAAAAACAGGCCCAGACTCGAATATAAAACCGATAAACTACATCTAGAAGCAACAAAAAATCAAACTACGACTAAAATAAATTTCAATTTGCAGGCAACGACGAAATCATCTGAAAGCTTGCTAAATACAATTACGAATATTAGAATATTAACTAAGGTCAACCCGTCACGTTACAAGTCAGTGATTTCGCTTGTCACCTTGTTTTCCGTCTAGTTTCTCAATCACCTCGCGTGTAATCTCTCTAATCTCGAGAATTTGATGTGGCATTCGAAATTCCTCGAACACATACATTATTATATGAAATAGAACTAGCATTTTTCAAAATCGTGACAGAGTTTAATCTGGTATTTGTAAGGGACTATCAGTCTAATAATGTTTATATTTTGGGGATTCCCCAAAATACGTTTGTTATTTTTGGCGCCCACGCAAAATCATTTCTGGCTTGTTAAACACATAAATTTTCACTTTCTATCTATGTTCACATTAATCGAAAATCATGATAACGCTGACTTGGGTTCCTTTTACTTGGCTTCGATCCGAGAGGCATAACAAATACAGGGGGCTTTTTGTTCGCGATATCTTCCTCCAGACGTTTGGGCAGCCATACATCTCTTTCGAAACCATCGGGTCGGACAAAAGTAGCGATCATCGCTGGCCCAAATTTAGTTCGAATAATTTTTGTACCTGTGATATAAATCTTATTGTTGTCTTTGGGTTTATCCTTTGCCGTGGCTATGTCCAATGGGAATGTCCATTGGTATACAACCAATCCATGAATGCGAAAAGTTTGTGGGGGCCCGCCAGGGGGGTGGAGCGGGCCCTATTTGGTGTACTAGGTTGTGGGTCTGGGGAGCCTAGTAGTATAATAGATGGGTCCTGTGCAAATTTGCGCCAGAACTTCGTGGGGAGCTTAGTAGTATAAGAGATGGGTCTGGTTTTTTTCTCAAAAAAAATTATTTTTTCTCATGACATTTTGTGCAGTTATTTCCAAGTTGTTTGGCCAGTTCAATTTTTCTTAAAAAATTAGCAAAGTTGAAAGTCTTGTACATTTTTTTTCAAAAATGGTAATTTTTTCTTCCAACCACGATCATGACTTTATCCCAATGGAATTCTAAGTTACAGTTTACATGAATTTCTATTTATTTATATGACATGTAGCAGTTATATGAATGATATTTCAAATTAGAAAAATGATTTTGTTAGAAGTGGTGTTATTGTTTTGGCTATTAGGATCATTCGCATCAACTTTCAGAGCAAATTCATCTTATATAAACAGTTTTGAAGATCATGGGGGGCCAAATAACCCCCCTACCCTTTAATGTTATAGAAATGGCTTGTCCTTTCTATCTAATGGTTGTCCACTCAGTCATTTGACTGTTCTCAAGTAATTATTGTAATAAAGTTAGGGCCCCATGCCAGAACATTTAAGAAAAGCAGTGCATGTACAGTAGCAATATGTACATCATTGTAATTTACATTCATTTGTAAGGAGCAGGTCAAACACATGCCCCAAATAAGGACCCACATTTTTCACCAGACATAGCTGTCAGCACCCCCACCCCCCCAATAACATTTTTACCAAAGGTCCATTTTTATTCTGGACTAGTGACATTTTTATTGCAGAAAATTAAATGATAGCATAAGACAAAACAGACACAGGTCTACTGTAATTTCTTCTATAATTTACCTTTCAGTTTAGGGGATATTCAGGAACAGTAAACTAAATATTGATTTTAGCTCCAGAGGAGACAGAGGGTGACAGGGCTCCCCCACCCCCTACCCTTAAATGGGTTCCTCAGTCTGTGTTTCGATCTGCCCCCAAATTGACAGTCAATATGTGATGATAACTTGTTTTTGTGTTGTGGAATCCTATAGATAGTATTAAATAGTTACCTAGGGTGCATTTGTTTTGGATATTCTTATTCTGGAATAGGAATATACGGAATACATTCTGGCCATTCTGCCACCTGGAGCAGAATACACGTATTCCGGAATAAGAATAGCTCCTAATAAAATGCTTATTCGACTCATTCCGGCTATTCTTATTCCGGAATAGCCCAAAAAAACCCGCGCCCCTAGAGTCTACTGGTTTATATTTATTTTGTTACCCTTAAAATTTAAAAAAAATAATTAAAAATTAATGATAACAGACCATTTTCCAGGAACACTGCATTGACAATCCCAAGTTGTTTGATATAGAAATATGAGTTCTTCTTTTCTGTAACTATAGGGACGACCTCATTTTCGGAAGTTCAAGTTATCTCGAGGTATGAGTTTGAACTATTTAATTTAAGTGATAATTACAGTTCTACTGAAATTACACATTAAAGATAATTCATTTGTTAGAATGAAATGTCTTTGTTTAGACATTTTGCTTAACCTGAAAGAATTTTGAATATGTAAAATTATTATAATTATATTGTTTATATTATTATTGTTATTTTAATGATAATTATTATAATTATTATTAAGAAAATCTTGCCAGACAATTTTGAACAACCAGCAAATTAAAGCACTACTCATGCAGATCCAACATCCCCTTCCCCCCACAGTGCTTGTACTGAAATGAATTTTAATTAATAATATATAAAACCCAATATAAGCTATAGCTTGATATTTAAAATTCAAATCTGCTTATACTGGCTGGAACTCACTGGATCATGTCATGGGAACAGAGTGCTTGAGTGAGGTCAAGGATCCTGTGGCATCACTACAATATCAAAGCCTTGATACAATAGCTAGTCCTTGAAAAGTGTATTCAGTTTTCTGCTTGAAAGTCTGCAAAACTTGTAGCTTTCATGCGAGATTCCTAATTAATTGTTTTCTTTGCAGTCTGTGGCCAGTAAATAATTTTAACTTACAATGAAAATTTATTTTAATCCAATTTTTTGGCATTTGGTAATGCTGACAGTGACTGTGATATGATATATTTTGTCATGTGATTACAGACATTATGTGTAAATATTTCTTATGTTTGGCACTCTTTAGATATTATATAATTATATATAGTCATATACATGTAGTGGTAATGGTTTGTGTATTGTGCCATATAGTTGACTATACATGCATCTTTCATTATAAAGGATTTTGAAAAGTAAGATTAATTATGCATGTCCTTGAAAGTCCTTGAAAGGTCCAGACCTGTAATTAGTTCTTAATATGTCCATAAAAGTGCACAAACTGTGCCTGCAGGCATATACATGCGTTAAGCCCTGGTTAGAGAAAGGACATACATGTACATGTACATGTAGAGAGGTAATGGAATGTGGGTCTAATTTTTTGACAAAAACGTTAAGATACTGACATTGTTAGGGTTTTCACTGTCCATTCAAATAGATCTCTTCTGACTGATTTTTTACCCTTGGGTAAAATATCGAAAATCCCAGGCAAGCTTGGAATCTGAAGAACCATGAGTGTGTGACAAATCTCTTTGACCCAAGATCAAGATCAGTTTTTAAAATTTTCGATATTTTGTCAAGATATTGGGATCACATGCCCAAGATTAGAAACTCTTTACATGTAAAAGTTACTAATTAAAACATTTTTATTATTCTTTGTTGCTGCTCCAATGGTTCAAATTGACAGACCTGACGTATTTACAGTGGGAGTCTCCGAAAAAAGATCTGGACAAATCAGTGGGTGAGTATTAACAATATTAGTTGAATTTATAATTTTATAGAACTATCAGGAACTTGAAGTCTTACAAAATGATTGAATTTGCATCATGATGATCACTCGTCTTCAAGTGATTTCTTTATTTTTATTTTTTACTTGGTTGAAAGGAGTATTCAAGTTTTCCATGTTTGTTCTAAAATAATAAACAAAACTGCTTTATACTTTACAAATATTGAACAACAGTAGACATATTGATTCCTTGCATTTGCTACATCAAAGGTTTATTGAAGCTCAACTTGCCAGTTTGGTATGGACACTAGAATTCAGAATAAGGTTATTAGGGTGGGATTTGACACGTTTCACAGAATAACTTGTCTTGATCTGGTGACCCTCTAAAAGGCCACTATATATGTTGATGAGCTTCAAATGTTTAGCTGCTATATGTTGATTTGTTCGACTTCTGAATCTCTGAGGAGGAAATGTGCTTTAATTAACTGTGAACTGTGATTCAGTTCTCACCTAAAATTGCTAGTTTGACGATAATGATGATTATCAGACAATGATTTATTTTTAATTTTGACAGTCAGAAATCACAACATACATTTCAAGCACGGTTCTCAGTAAATAATAAAAAGTCTTCCATTCACAGATCACAAAAAAAAAAAAAACATGAAAAATTTTACATATCATGGGAAACCACCTTAGTTACCAACCCTCATACTTGTACATGTAGAACTCAATAAAGAAGAAAGTATAAAAAGTCAGGCTCATAGCTGGGTTGTCTGTGAGGGGTTCATTTGTGCAGGCCTGTGGCTCTAAAAAGTATAATGTCTACATAGACAGACAGACAGAGTACTTTTATTGGCACCTTGTAATCTCAAAGATACACGAGTGTGGATTCAATAAATTGTTATAGGTTAATTACACAATTTAAGTTGCTCCAAATCTTCTGGGCCCGGTTCCTAGAAACCTTGATTAACTTAAACCAGGATTTAGGCCTAACCTCGGGTCAAATTTCTTAAACTAGGATTAGTTAATCGAAGGTTCAAAATGTGTTCCTGAAACGGCGATTAGTCCCCCGATTAACTAACCCACGGTTAACAAGTAATGTAGCTTTCTGATTGGCTCTAGCACAATCATGTGATGTCACATGTATGACGTAATCATGAAGTGCGAAAGTGCTCGGGTTCGAATCCCGGTCATCCCAGCCATGGAATACTTTTTTTCCCCACGCAAAAAGTTGC
>JAOBYG010219193.1:0-10001 GCA_025403545.1 Epizoanthus stellaris
ATGATTCTAATTATTAAGCGCCCCTCCAATTTAAGCGCCACTAGCGGAAATTATTTTTATTTTTATTCTTATTTAAGCGCCAGCTGGAAAAATAATAATTTTTTTGTGGCGCTTAAATTAGAATAAAGATGGTACTTCAATTTGGACAAATTTCTTTGTGGCATGAAGCGTGACTGGGACAGCGAGGACTTTTTTCCATTTGGATTGAAGGCTGTCATCAGCACTCAGAGCAGAATCTAGCCCGGCCATTGGAGAGTAAGGTAATATCGGCTGGTGAACAAACAAACACGACTAGGGGTATCTGCGGCCACCTGTGACCTGTTTCGTGCATGTTGACAGTTCCAGTTAGTTTCCCACGCTTTCATTTCAATGGATGAGCTGTTGTTCTTAGCAGCTTTTTAAAACTCCAATCAAGGTTTTCACAAGTTACATTCAACAATCAAAGACATCAAAGTTTACGAAAATCGAAGATGAATTCTATACGTGTATAATGAATGTGAAGCTGACAATGTTAGCTTGAGGAAAGAATCTGCAAGCAATGAATGTAAAATGAGAAGTGGATACAGATATATTCCTTGAAAGCATTATGGTGGTGAGTAGTGAGATTTTATTTGCAGCTTGTTTTACCATTCTTTACTGTACATTTTTAAAATGACTTGAATAAACTGGACAAATTGATTTTTGACTTGACATGTTTCCTGAACAGTTTTCCGATGTAAATACTTTCCTTGTTGACAGCAGGGTGTTTGAGCACTTCAAGTTCAAGTACGAAGATGGCTGCCATACACCAATCGAGAGTGTGTATATGGAGCTGTATAGTGTGGACCCGTGGAAAGAAGGACTTATTGACCTTAATTAAACCATACCAACTGGGGAGACTAATCCTAGATCAGTGGATGGAAAGCTGCAAACAAAAAAAGATAGATAATTTGGTCGTCGTGGAATATGAATGCAGATGTCTTCACACAATCTATTGGAGTATTGCGGCAAGGTCAAAATAATGGTTGAAGAGTGGATCAAATATTTCTAGATCTCACTTAGTTCATCTGTGGCCATGCTTCATACATGCAGTGTAGACCCCTATTTTCAAGGCAAAATAAAGTGACTTTTCCGTATTACCTTCGTATAAGCCGACCCCCCTTTTTTGAGATTTTTGACTCAACCAAAAAACTCCCCATCTGTGTTTATGCAAAAACCCAAACCAACAGCGTTATTTAGAAACATCTCACAATGACTCACAGACTCAAGGTTGACCCTTGGATGCAACAGTTGATGGACCTTGCAATGGTTTCCTTGTGCATCACTGAGATGTGGCAGTTGAAAAAATGAATTAATGGTGCTTCAAAGCAGCTATGCGATTCAAGGAAAATTCAACATGTGACTCAGGAATTCCATATTAAGCATCACTTGAAAAACTGATATTGCACTCATCGTTTCATGATTCAGGCAATAATAATTATATCAGTTTTTCGCATGAAATTTAATGTGGAATTCCCTCATCAAACATTGAATTTTCCTATAGAATTTCTGGGTAAGGTAGACATTTTTGACATGTAAATGAAGTATTATAGATATTTTAGTATATTAATTAATAAATGTACATATATCCTTCATTTGATAATGTTTGTTTAAAACTAGGATTCATTTGCTGTTATTCTGACAATTGTTTATGGTATGAGAACTTTAAAGATTCTGAAATTTAATTTCCAATTTGTTGTTGAAAATGATTAATATGAATGGATCCTTAAATGCTTTGAATTGAATTATCAAGGGTGTAATAAAAAGACTGTCTTATTCCCTTAGGTACGCAGTGAAATAGCTACAGATGATGACTTTTTTGAACCTGGGGAAAGAAAGAAAGAAAAAACTGGAAAACAGAAGGTTGATAGGTAATACTGTGTAGTTATTAGTAACTCAGACATAATAAATTAATATGAAATCTTGTGTTATTTATGGAAATGTGTAATTAATTAATATTATACATTTTGCTCTTTAGGAGCTGAAAGTATAGCCGGATTATGTTCCCTTGTTTTAGAAAATATTCCTATTTACATGTACATTTTGTGTAGTTCGAGATTACAATTACTTTTTCCAAAATAGAAAATGTGCATGTTACATGATTGGTTATTGCTATTGCACTAGATAAGTATAGGCAATTAAATGGTGACGAGTGAAATTAATATTTCACGTGTGTTTTGTCAAAATTCCTACTAATTTCCTGAGCTGCTAGGCGGCGAGGGAAATTACAAAGAATTTTGACAAAACACAAGTGAAATTAATCCCTGATTTCACGAGTCACCATTTAATTGCCTTTTGATACCATGAGAGACAAATTATGTTATAAAAGTACTTTTTATTGATCACAATGAATTGAATTGGAGTGTGCGTGTGTAACATTTCAAACTTTGTCATTCATTATAACTTCAACACTTACTTGGTGTTTGATTCCTCTCATGTGGCAAGGCGATTCACTCCAAATGAATATCCAATCAATTGTGCAATGTGCATCTCAATTTTTTTGGCTCTAATGTAGAACTGATGAACATCAATGGGAAAGAGATTTGAAATCATATCGAACTCATGGATTTGCTTCATACATTTTCAGGGTCCGGCGTTCGCTGAACAATTCGGAATGACACCACAAACTTGTTGGTCATACTTCTATCACCATCTTTAGGAGTAAATTTGTTCCAAGTAAATTCATTCATTTGTATATCCAGTGCTGTTCATTCAACAATTCTGCTCCCAACAAGTTTACAACACTTGAGTTCTTCTCAAGGTTTTGTTTGTTTGTTTGTTTGTCTTGCGTTGCTTCTGTGCCGCATGGTTCCATTTTACCGATTCACAGCAAGATCAAAGATTTTAATTCAAATGACTACTTTCTGCTTCTTTGTATTCCAAATGGTCATCTGCGTTAGTTTAGTAATCCAGATCTATTTAGTCTGTAAGTTTTAATTTCAGTATCCTTGTCATTTGAATATCCATCGGAAGGCTATGTTTGCAACCGATCAATTCAGTTGACAGAAGATCAATGAACTCTACAAGTGAAGCAACATTTTTCCATTTGCGGGCATACATTTCGCTGTTGTCGATGAAATGTTTTCCAAGAATACTTTAAAGTTGTCATTGTTGTCATCAGTGGCAAGGCCTTCCCGTCAAGGCTTGAAAACTCTTCCAGAAATGAAATTCGGCATCTGTCTTGAACCATCTTCTGAACACGCAGAACACGAAGTGAACTCCAACAAATAAATTTTACACTTGACTGACCTTGATCTTCCCATATATGGAATAATGTGAAATTACAAATTAACTGTGAAATTACAGGCTGAAATTAGGTAGTAATTTGTTACTCATGGCATTATAGCAAATCCTATGGGAAGAGCCTGTAAAAGCGAGTTAATGTCTAACTGAAGGTTAGAACTTCACACAGCAATCTTCACCAAGGTGCTTATGTACTCTCAACATTCAAAGGTCAGAAAAAACCTTCAAAGCCAAGTTAACAAGTAAAGGTTCAGCAGAGTCCTAATAAGGTATAATTGGTTGTAAGAAGCCTCTGTGTGCCACATGTTTTATTTCCTAATAAGGTATAATCTATCGGTTGTAAGAAGCCTGTGTGTGACACACTTTTCACATCCTAATAAGGTATAATTGATTGTAGGAAACATGTGTGTGACACACTTTTCATGTCCTAATAAGGATATAATTGGTTGTAAGAAGCCTCTGTGTGACACATGTTTCATTTCCTAATAAGGTATAATTTATTGGTTGTAAGAAGCCTGTGTGTGACACACTGCTGTTTGATGGGCCACATCTTGGCCCAGTAGCAAGTGATCAGAAATAAACTAGCATCAGTTCAAATAATTTGTGGTGCATGCATAGGATCTAGGATTAGCACCTGTGTCCTTGTGAGTGTGAGAATGGTGCAGCCTGAGGAGTATCTAACTAAAGCTGGTTATCTTGTTGTTTAGAGATGAAGACGATGACGATGATGATGAATATGATGAATATGATGATATCGAGTTTAAGACAAGACTGGGTAAATGTCAATACAGTTTAACCATGAAAATTATACAGTAAATACCTACAGATAGGCAACACTTTTTTTGGAAGAAAGTCTGGTCCTAAGTTTATGTGTGGCTGATATGCAGGTACAAAGCATTAATTTGTAGCTAGTGGTTAGAACTCCCCCCCCCCCCATATTTTTAACAGTTTAGGGTGCAGCATGAGTGAGACCTATCTGTGGGTATGAATTTACAATATGCAGGGTTCATGCTACTTATGGAATTCCTGGAGAACTCCTGAAATTTCATAATTTTCTTCCAGGGCTCTGGAAAACTCCTGGTAAGAAACTGATTTTTCATCTAGTCCTGAAATACTCCAGGAATTTTGTAGAGAAAAAATGTATGTGTGAAAAAACAGGCCAGAACTTGCACAAACTGTTACTAGTGTTTTGGTAAATTAATCAACAATTGGAAAATTTGCATCTGAACTTCGCATCTCAGTTGTTTTGCAGTTGAAAACATTTATAAGTGCAGAAATGTTACCACTGGTGCTGTGAAATAATAGAGGACAGGATCCTGGAAATTACACTCCCATCAGAATGTTGTCTCAAATTAGTATGAGTACAAACTGTGAATATATTACGCTTGTACTTGGATAGTCTAGTTTACAGTTTATGGCATCTGCTAATTAGGGCAGACTGGGCTTTTCATTGTGGTTATCCCAGGCTTTAGCCACAAATACAACAACTATTTTAATAACTGTCAAATTCTCCATACTAATCTCCATATAAATGTATTGCTTATAAATCTGACATTACCTTTGGCGTCTTCAATCCTTGATTGGAACAGGCTTTACTTACTTGCTAGCTGATTATTTTCATTAATATTATTTCATATAACTAAGGTAAAAAGACGTCAGATGGATGAAAAAGTTAATGGCCATTTATGAATGTATCAGGATTGTCCCCAATAATTTAAAATGTAGATATAATTATAAGGTTCAACTTGGTTTATAATATATTGTTACTGTAAATTTTATTGCACCAGATGATACATTGTACATTGGTTTTGTTATGTTGAAGGAGTGTTGTGAAATTAGACTGGATGGAAATCTTGGCAGGTTCCAAAGAAAGATGAATGCAGCTATTGCATTAGTGTATAAAGAGTGTACTATTGTTATGATTGCAGTGGGCATCAGAAGTCTTATAAAACATCATTTTGCATTCCAGGTCAGAGGATATACAAGTCTGTATTCAAGAACAAACCACCAGAGAAAAACGAGCTGTTCATGCCTGGCAGAATGGTGAGCAGTAGGAATGATTAACTTTTATCATGCTGGTCAAATTTTATGAAAGTTTTCAACCCTTCAAAAGTGTAATGCTAAGCACTTCTACTTTTCAAAGATTGGTAACACAAATGGTCATGTGTGGGTTTTAGCTCACAAGTTAGAGTGTTATAGGATGTTTTTAGTTTTAGCAAAATTGACTTTACTACTGCAAGAGTTAAATATATTCACCTGTATTTCTTATTGTTTTTTCATTCTTTGGGTTGCCACATTTGTCATTGGGTTTGGATGTGTACATGATTTAGCCGACAGTGTATAGAGGAGAAAGAGGGGGAGAGGTGCAGATTGTGGACAACAAAAGTACAGTGCTAAATATTACAAAAACTAATATGAGTTAGGTATACTAAGTAAAATTTAACAAATAAAAATCTAAAAAAATTAAAAATTAACACTTTCGATTCTGCTCCTTTTTTTTATTAACATTTTAGCCATATACATTTTATAATAGTTCAGTAGTTCTTTCTTAAATTATATTTTGACAGCTTTTGTTAATAAATATTGTTTTTATAACAGTTGTTATGGTTGTACTTAACAGTATGAGAAGACAATTGGTGATCAAAACCAAATTCAAATAAAGTTACTAATAGGTGATTTATAATACAGCTGTAAACTACTGCAATAAAATTTTAAAAATGTTAGATTTTATTTAAAATATTGCAATATTTTGGGTCTCTTGCTGTTTCAAACTCTGGCTATCTCGAAGTTGTTTTCACTTCCCTTGAGAGTTTGAGACAGTGAGGGTGTACTTCACATGTATGTAAGAATTGTCAGTGCTTGATGTATTAATCCTTAAACTTGAAGTATAAGTTGCTTCAGAAATTGCAAGTTTTGTTTACTTCAAATGATGAAGCAGTTTTTATAATATTACAGTATTACACATGTATACTCCTGGCCAGCAAATGATGCTGTTTATTTCTCAAACATGTATGCAGTTTTTAGTCACTATGAAAATTAATGTGCACTTGTTTAGTTGGTACATCTATACTGTGTACATAATTAGTATTTTGTTCCATGATTTGTAGGCATACGTATTTGATCTTGAGGATGAATATGCTGAGAGTGACATTCCAACTACGCTTATCAGAAGTAAAACAGATTGCCCGGGTATTGAGGTTAGGATGTTTTGTAGATTTATTGTGTGCCCTCACCACATGAGAATGGTGAGGTAAAGCTAAGCCTGTTCAAATCAAATTTTAAGAAAAGCAAGTGCTTAAACATTTCACCATCCATCCCGGGATGGGGTGCTGGTCCATCACTCCTCAACAATTTGCCTGTTACCCATTGTGAGTGACTGTCTTACTCAATGACTTTATGAAGTGACAGTCACCAGGTTTGAACCCTAGACCTTTTACGTGTTGGTCTTAAGACTGACATGCTAACTACGGTACCAGGCCGTCACGTCTCCCACTGAAGACATGTCTGATGACCCAAAAATTCCAGGAGCGTGGTGGATTTGATACAAACCAGGTTTCCAAGGATAGAGTGGCACAGACAAGACCACATGTATCTCCACTCAATTTAAGAAATGTATGATGTAATTAAGTCATGAAACAATGATAAAGTAACTGTTGCTGAGTTGTTGAAGGCTAGTGCTCCAAATGTCAGCTGAAACTGCCACCCACCATCCATCACCCACATCCACCCACCACCAACCACCCACCATCCATAACCATCATCCATCCACCACCACCCACCATCTATCACCATCTCCCACATGCACAACCAGCAATCACCATCACCCAACATCACCATCACAGACCATCATCCATCACTACCAACTGTCATCGACCATCAACCACCATTACTCATCGTTACTCACCATCACCAATTATTACCACCAACACTAACCATCACCCACTATCACCCATCATCACACACCATCATCCACCATCCCCCACCATCATTCACCATCACTCACCATCACCCACCATTACCAATCATCATATACCACCACTCCTGACCATCACCCACCATCACTCACCATTACCATCATATAAGTACTACGACCCAACATCATCTATCACCATCACCCACCATCTATCACTGTCACTCACCTCCCCCACCACCATCCACCATCATCATCCACCACCACCTATCTCCCACCATTATCCACCACTACCAACCATTATCCACCATTACTGATTACCCACCATCATCTACCACCACCCAAGATCACCCACCACCCATCACTGTTATTCAATATCACTCACCATGATCCACCATCACCTACCACCCATCATCACCTAAGATATCGGTATACTGTATTAGAACTTTACATATCCAAAATCTACAGGAAATTCTACAAAAGAAATCATGTGGAACTTTCAGATAACTCAAGCAGTTTTTGAGGAAACTGATTTAATGCGTAGCCTATAACTTTGTGAAGAAAATTAAAATGTTGTGATGCAATAACAGTTTAGACTGGACTTACCTTCAAATCTCGCTTGTTTCTATCAACCCAATAAACTCTCTGGCCCTGCTCTGGCTCATCACCAGCAAGCTGCAGCACATTCACGGTTTATTTTCCCTTGTCATTTAGCTGTCAGTCCTGAGCGAGTATAATATAAACAGCAAGGGAAGTAAAATGCTAAAGCCACTCAGAAGAACAAATTTGACTAATTGTCAGGTGAAACAAACCCGGAAGGAATGGCAACAACATCGCAGCAGATCAACATTTTCCAAAAAAGAAGAATTTATGTTGTGGTGTTTAATGTTAATCTAAACAGGTGGAGTACAGTTCAATTCTCAACTGCTTTGATACTACAAATTAACGTAGCAAATTTATTATGCCAGAGATTTCTTAGTGTTGTGGAGGTCATGTGACCAGCCGATGCCAAGGCCTTTTCCCACCTGCCATATTTCAAGGGAAAAGCCCTGAGAACGAGGTTACACTCACCATCACCAACCATCCATGACCATCACCATCACAGGCCATCATCCACCACTACTAGTCTATACTGACCATCATCAAGTATCACCCACCATTACTCACATCACCAATCATTACCCACTATCATCTGCCACCACTCAACATTACCCACCATCACCAACTATCATCAACCACATCTCACCATCATTCACCACCACCATCACTCACCATCACTCACCATCACTCACTATCCCCCACCATCACTCACCATCACCCACCATCACTCACCATCATTCACCATCACTCACCATCACTCACTATTACCAACCATCATATACTATCACCCAATATCATCAATCACCATCACCCACCATCTATGACTATCACTCACCATCACCCACTACAATCCACCACCACCACCCACCACCACCTATTATCCATTATCATTACCACCATCCATCACTGTCACCCTCTATCACCCACCATCATCCACCAATACCAACCATCACCCACCATAATACACCATCACCCACCATTACCTACCATCTACCACCACCGAACATCACCCACTATACATCACTATCATTCACTATCACTCACCATTATCCACCATCACCATCATCCACCCAGTACCCACCATCCATCATCATCATCATCACCCACCATCACTCACCATTACCCACCATCCATCACTATCACCCAGCGTCCATCAACCACCATCACCCACTATCACCCATCATCGTCCACCATCACCCACCATGCATCACCATCATCCACCCATACACCATCTATCACCATCACCACTGTCACCCACCATCCATCACCATCATCCGCCATCACCAAGCATGCATCGCCATCACCCACCTCGTCCACCATTGCCCACCATCCATTACCATCATCCACCATCACCCACCATGCATCACCATCACTCACCATCACCAACCACTACCCACCATCATCTACCACCCCAAAACATCACCTACCATCAATTACCATCACCCACCATCACTCGCCATTATCCGCCATCACCCACCATCCATCACCATTATCCACCATCATCCATATCACTCACCATCACCCATCAGGGATTGAGAATCCACTCGGCCATTCGCCAATGGCGACTAGATTTTGGTGCAGGCAAGTAGATCTGCTTGAAAATCACTGTTTTGTTGCCCGGCTGGGGAGTAGGAGATTCAGCTAAAACTCCCACTTGTTTTGTTTGTTAAGAGTAAGAGTAAGAGTAAGAGTAAGAGTAAGAGGTGAAACTTGAAGTATTCCATTAAACCTACATAAATTATGTTCTTGATATTCTGAAAATATTTTGATTCAACTGGGCTCAAATTAAGCTGCAAATTAGAAATCGCTGAATCTTGCACTCGGACTCCCATGAAAACAACATTCTGCCATATTGTTTTGTGACCAGGTCCTGTTTTTGTGACACTCCTTTAGAAGTCGGCTAATCTGGTGTGACAAGCGAAGTACAAAAATCTGCAGGGTTTTGTTTTTCACCAAGTTTTGTGTATTTTGTACACAATAACAATTAAAAATCACAAATAGATGTAATCATTGTATCGTACAGTACTGTACTTGAAATGTAAACAGCAAATCAGGGCTCCAAGCTCGTTTTTTATTTAGGGAGTACTAAAGTCTTGTGCTCCCAGTTCTAAAATTTTAGGCGCACAACTAAAATTTTAGGCGCACGGCTAAATATCTTAGGCGCACAGTTAGAAATCTTAGGCGCACCAGAGAAACATTATAACAGAGAGAACTTAGACAAATAAATACA
>JAOBYG010219970.1:0-17539 GCA_025403545.1 Epizoanthus stellaris
TCTCTTTGATTTGGAAAACGGGCTCTAGCGAACACTGGTTTTATCTAATCTCGTAATAATAAATATTTTTGGAATCGCTATTTATTAGGCTTTCAGAAAATGTATACTTTTGCGGGGATCAAATGAAATCCCTGCGCGTTTTGAAGGGAAAAGTCAACTATACCCATAACCTATTCTGATACCTTAAGTTTGCACTTTGTAGTAGGCGAGTGTTTGTTTGCAGTTGCCTGGACGAGACTATTTCCCTACTACAGGTCTTGTGCTACCTCCCCATTCATTTAATGCCGTTATTGTCAACATAAGCATACTAACGTTGATACGCTGCTTTATTAACTTAGAACAACGATAAAAATAACTCATTCTACCTATTTTCAGTTATGATTTTTGATGATGTCATTACTTCACGATCATCGATGACTTCAAAAAGTTAGTTAATTGCTTCACTCTTCATTTCATTCATTTATAGTGTAGTTGCTGTTGATACCTAAAAGATCATATGAACATGGTAGATCGGGGCATATTCGCCCTTCATCCACCGATCCAGGTATGGTAAGAGTTTAGTTAGTTGTTGATGCCAATTTTATCTTCTTTGCAGGGAAGAACCATTTTAAACATGGATCTACTAAATATAACCATTATTGTTATTGTTATTGTTATTCAGGTTATTGTTATTATTATTATAATCGCATAAGAAAGATATTTTGACTGATGCCAATTATCAGAGATAAAGTTAAAGTTACAATGAAAATGTTAACCTCGGTAACGCCAGATCTGTCCATTCTTGCTCACTCCGTACACGCCTGTACATCCTGCCGCAACATTCACCAGGCGCCCTCGTATGCGGACCCAGTATCTTCCGACTGGATTTCCACGTGTAACTCCACCACGGAAATATATTTGATTGGCTTTATTTACTCCCCATACTACTCCGTTTGGTCCGGCCTCAATTCGGCTCAGTCGTCCACCAATGTGACGCCAACGAGTTCCTGATAAGGAGAACAACAAAACCGATACTTAACAATTATTCCACCAACACGCGTTGGATATGAGATGATAGATAGCCAAAGTGGCGCGCAGCGCCGAGTTGGCTATAATCATGTAATATCTAACAGGTGTGAATGGAAGAATTGTTTTATTAAACGCAAGTCTAAATATATCTTTTTTCTTTTCAATTTCTTGTAAACCGAACGGAATTTAGTGCAAATCAAGCGGAATTTAGTGTAAAACAAGAGGAATTGAAAATTTACTACCGTTTTAATAAACATTTGATTTGGAAACAGCTGTTTTTCCAAATATGGTCAAACCAAGGTATATGGGCTGATAGCTAGTGAGTAGTGAACTAAGAAAATTGCTAGAAATCCACTATCCATTGGTTGGTATTTAAATCAAATTCAGCATATATTGTAACGAACGCGTTGGACATGATGACAAGATATGATCAATTGGTGACTTTCGGTTCACCTCTCAAGAAGTCGTTAAGGGAAGAAGCTAAATATACGAATGGAGCATATTTCTTCAGTTTGAGATATTTTAGAATGATCATTTGAGACATCAGTATGTATACTGTATGGCAGTATATTGAAGAGTTCATACCTTGAGGTCGTCGACGAGATACGCCGTACCGGAAAAATATTTTATTGTGTCTGTTCACACCCCAGACACCAAACTGGCCACAGGATGCGTATTTCAGTTTTCCACCAACATGACGCCAGCCACGTCCTTTCGGGTTCTTCCAGGTGATGCCCGTACGGCAGTAGATGTTGTGATGTCTGTTGATTCCCCACACGATACCAAACGGACCAGAGTCGATCTGCATCAGTCTACCACCAATACCATGCCATCGGCTGCCAGCTCTGTTACGCATTGAACCTGTAAGCCGACAAAAACTTTATCAAGTAAAGTAATGAACAATTGTTGAAAAGGATGATAACATACAAGCATACGAGTTCGTAAAAATATATTTTTGGTCCTAAAAAAGTTCGTTTTGTTTAAGCCACGCTCCTCTTACCAAACGTTACTTAAGATAACAGCAAGCAAAATAATTCCACGCGCTTACCCCATCGGTAGTAGATTTGGTGATGTTTGTTAACTCCCCATATTCCACCTTCTCCAGCAGATACATGTATTAAACCACCAGGGATTCGTCTCCAGCTTCTCCTGTTCCGTCTCAGTTTCCAAATCTGTTGATGACGGTTGGTTCCCCATACGGCACGAGAATATCCAGTGTCGATCTGCCTAAGGCGTCCAGGAATACGTGCCCAAAGACCTACGAAGAAATATTGTATTATTGCCTCTAATAGACCAAAACTGAGCTTAAGAATCTTTAAATTAAAAACGCAAAGTTTCCAACGTGGCAAAATGTCTTTCAATAGACTTGCTCAGATGAAGGTTACCAAAAACTTGACAGTATAATATTAGAATGAATCGATATCCTAAGCAGTAAGATTAACTAAAAGCTCTGCGTAGTAAGTACCATTTGGTGTTGCGGAGTATAGAGATAAATGTAGATGTACTTTGTAGCTAATACATTTACTTTATAGTTCAGCAGTTGCTATGACATTGTTGACAATGTAAAGTCAAGAGTGGGTGTCTCTCTAATGTGCACTTACCCGTAGGACGGCTGAGACAATATCCCCATTTCTTGTTTCTGTCGTAGTTAGAAGTTGTTGCACACCATGGACGTTTAGAATTGACTTTTGTACAGCGGTGGTACTTCTTCCTCTTATATATGAAAGGAAATACGCAGTATTTCCCGTTGTGGGTCTTAACTGCTCAAGATAAAGAGAGACCATTAATTACAAGATGTTCTTGACATGAGAACATACCTGGCAGAAATATGCTTTCTTAATGCCATAATGGGTTCTACTCAACGAAGTAAACTGAGTGCAACTTGAATTTCAAATAAGGGAACCTTTCTTAAAATCTTTGACTTTTGAGTTCAACTAGACGATAAATAACGAATCTGAATATGTCAGCGAATGAAACTATCATAATAATAGTTCCTAGCAGCAAAAGGTTTACTTCAATAGTCCAGCGTAATCTATTTTTCCGTTGCTGATTAATACAGTGCAATTATATAACAATTAGAATTCCCTTCTTTTCTTGGCACCCACTGACAATAATTAATCATGGGAAATGGAAACAAAGTGAGACTAAGAATGCTTACCACGTGGTTTGGGCCTTGGGCGATGGATACCTGCAAAAACGACGAAAGTTGATTTCTTAGATAAAGAGATGGCCTATTGAAAACATGATACAAATAATGATTGATGCTAATAATGGATATACGTTTATATAATAAAGCAAACTCGCATGGATGCATTCCAGGTGCTGCTATATAGGGCAGTTTCTAACTTTTCTTCTGGTAGTGGTACGCTGGACTAGAAAGTACAGGTTTTACACTATGAAATACTGCAAATCGTTGCGAAGGTATATCAGTCATACTTCCTGCAACAGTTACAAAATTGTTATCAAGGAAGTTCATCAAAACTCATCTGATAAAACACACGTTATGGCTCTGCACATGCGCAAGTTCCAATGAAACCTCAACATTTTAATTATACCAAAATGTACCAGCGTTGTTGACATGTCCACTTGTTGTTCCTATCCCTCTATGTCACTTTTAGAAATAATGCGTTAGCCAATTGATTCATAGTAATTTAGAAAAAAATATATATAGAAATTAACTTAAAACAGGATTTCTAAGGAATATTGCAATGATTTCCTCATGCATCAACTCACCTACTCTGTGGCATCTTAATAGTCGCCTTCCTCTTGATCCTAATGGTAAGTAAAGAAGTTATAAGAAATTAATATAAGGATGAAGCAGTGCCGGTTCACGGAAAGGAAGATAAAAAGTCAACCCATATCATGCAATATTATATTGTATAATAAGCGCACATATTTTCCTTTTTTCTCACTTAACACCTAGGATAATGAACGACCCGATCGCAAATACAAATCGTTTGCACACACTATCTGATGAAATAAGTTGGAAATGTATCGTAGTCACCTCTGTATAACCAGATATGTCCATTCTTGCTTACTCCATATACACCAGTACATCCGGGTGATACATAGTTCAGACGACCTCCAATACGAACCCAGTTTCTACCAGTTGGTCTTCGACGACTTACACCAGCTCGGAAGTAGATGTAATTGTTCTTGTTTACGCCCCAGACTACTCCATTAGGTCCGCTCTCAATTTGTTTTAGTCGACCAGGGAGATGACGCCAGCGAGTACCTATTCATACCAAGATTAATTAGTTATTGCATATCATTTATTATGTTAGTACATGCTTTTCCATAGGTTCAATTTTTACTTCTTCTATGTATACTTATATATCCATTTATCCGAAGTTTTAAATCCCGGTTAAAGGATCAACAAATATTTTGAGTTAATGTAAATGACTTGTCAAGCTACAGAAGCTTTATAAAGGAATTATAGTTCTCACCTTGAGGCCTTCCTCGTGATATTCCGTATCGGAAGTATATATAGTCGTGTCTGTTCACTCCCCAGGCACCAAACTGGCCAACCGATACGTACTTTAGTCCTCCAGGAACACGACGCCAGCCACGTCCTTTCGGGTTCTTCCAGGTGATGCCCGTACGGCACCAGATCTGGCGATGTCTGTTGATGCCCCACACGAGACCAAACGGTCCTGAGTCGATCTGCATGAGACCTCCAGCAACGCGGTGCCATGCTCTACCAACTCTATTGCCCACAGAGCCTATTACGTATAATATTGGTATGAGTTGCGGGATTGCTCCAAATTGTTGTTTGTTAAGATGCCGAAAGACGTTGTGCTTTACTTACCCCATCGGTACCAAATCTGGTGATGCTTGTTTACTCCCCAAACTCCGCCTTCTCCAGCAGATACATGTTTTAAACCACCAGGGATTCGTCTCCAGCTTCGCCTGTTGCGTCTCAGTTTCCATATGGCTCCACCTCGACTCACTCCCCAGATAGCACGAGAATATCCAGTGTCGATCTGTATCAAGCCTCCAGGAATGCGATGCCAGCGACCCTTGCCTGAAAATTGTTGATAACTTGACGCCGACTGGTATAATATTTTGTATTAAAGGTATTAAGAATTGTATAGGCACTCAAAAACATGTATCGTACAAAGTCATCAAATTTATATTGATTGGTAAGAAATACTAACTGTTGGTGAGAGGTATAGTTTAGCTATTATGTACAACATGGTGTATGCTTTACCCTGCTCTTGTTATAACAGGCTGCTGTAGGTTTTGGATTGCATTACTAATAATGGGTAGTTTCTATTTTTACTAAAATGTAGCCTTGCCCAATATCAAGGTACAGTACGTGTTCATGTTTTCACTTTCTAATAATTTAATGTACCAGAGAACAAATTCAAGTGAATACACAGTGTGTAGGAAATAACAAACAACTACACTTACCAGGCTTTGGTCTTGGTCGATGGATACCTGTTCAAACAGACAAGAAATTCAATGGGTAAGTTCGATACTCTAATTGAATACAAATGAATCAATTAATCAATTAAATCAAATTAATTAATTAATTAATTAAGATTACGATTAAGAGTACCATATCTAGTACAGTCTCCAGAGCCAGCAGGACAAATTGAAGTACCTTATAATAACATAACATAACACTTGTTATTCATGTTTAGTTTAGCATTAGCCAAAATAGAATAACCAATACCTTGTCCTAACAATTGATGAAACATCTGGAACACAATTAAAAGTCAACAGGAATAATGTACATTTAGCTAATGTTTGCACTTTTCATGTTTCATCAGTATTGTTGTCTATATAAAGAAAGCCTCCATTTAAGTCAATTGTGCTGAAGTGAAACCGTCATTATTAAATATTGCATTATAACAAATAAAGATAGATTTATCCATTTTTCAATAATTGTTGCTTTGAGACCAACAACTCACTAAAAATTAATTTAAAAAACTGTCGTAAGAAGAAAGAGTAAATGATGAGCTTACCAACTCGGTGACATCGCAGTAAATGACGACCATATTTCCCTAAACATATGGAGAAAAAAATAATCTGTAAAAACAAATAACTTCCCAGAATAGAATGTTGTGTTGAATTGGACTATCTTTGCTCTGCTGCTCTTTTATGGTAATTTGAACACCAAATGTAATAAATTACAATACACTGTTGTAATACAATAACTTTATTTTCTGTGAATATAAACCAGTAAAGACCAAGTATGATAAATGAAGATTAAAGTGCGATACGAAAGCGAAAATATGATGTGCCGGTATGAAGAACGATGTCTGAATCATGAGCAACAAATATGGTGTGAAATAGATACCACTGCTTATGCATATGGCATGATACTGTTGGACAGGCACGATTGTATAACATGTTTACTATAGCTGTTCGTTACATTATATTTTCCACATTTACCTCGATATTGCCATATCTGTCCGTTTTTGCTCACACCGTAGACACCAATGCATCCAGGTGCTACATAATTTAGTCGACCTCCAACGCGAATCCAGTTTCTACCAGTTGGCCTGCGACGAGAAATTCCCGCACGGTAGTATATATAATTGGCTTTGTTAACGCCCCAAACTGCACCACGGGGTCCGCTCTCAATTCGGTTCAAACGTCCAGCAATTCGAGTCCATCTTGTACCTTGAAAGATGATAGTAGGAATTGTTAATACCTAGCCCATGGACTCTGTTTAAACCATTTCGTATAATGGGGTGTACCGCAGTGACTTGAAAAAGGAAGCGAGCGAAGAAATATTGGTCTCACAGTAGTTTTGCTATAATTATATTTATGGTTATAGCTAACGTTTAGTCACCGTACGTGGTGCTTGCATCATAAATGAATTTTATGTAAATCGTTTGCGATCACTTCAGTAGGCTTTAAGACTGATTCGTACTTGTAAAACAAGCACTATCTGAAGACTGAGAATTGACATATAAGTACCACACAAAGGTGTGTTTCAAATCACAGGGCGTCTAGTATTCAATTCTATCTTCGTCAGATATGAATTTCTACTCGTTTGACAATATTGAACTAGACATAGTTCTCTGTTGGTAGGTGTGCACACACTTCGCGATCGTCTATGAATATGGCAATGTTCTACAGATTCGTGTATTATCAGGCCCTTAATATTTCCCTAACCATAGCCAGCAACCGTGACTTAGATATTACCTTATAGAAATGTTGATGTAAAAGCAAAAGCCAAGTCTAAAACGTTATGGGATACTGGAATTATTGAATATTTTCAATAATTCGATCGGAAGAAGATTCGACAAAGTGAATCGGAAAGTCACACTGTGTGCTCGGTCTTACAAACTTGTTCACACGAGTTTAGCTATAATTATTTTCCACAACTATCGTACCTTGAGGTCTTCCTCTCGTAACTCCACTTCGGTAATATATGTAATTAGCTCTATTCACACCCCATACGCCGTACTCTCCAAGGGAAACATGCTTCAGTCCTCCAGGAACACGGCGCCAGCCACTTCCTTTCGGGTTTCTCCATTTGATGCCCGTACGGCACCAGATCTGGTGATGTCTGTTTACTCCCCAGACGAGTCCAAATGGACCAGAGTCAATCTGCATCAGTTTACCACCAATGTGAATCCAACGGCTACCGACTCTGTTGCGCATGGAACCTGTACATTAAAGATAGACATTGAGTATTGGATGCCACTCTCAAAACAATACTCATAACAACTTTTGAAATTCATTTGTACAATAATGTAAACTTCTCTTACCCCAGCGATAGTAAATATTGTGTCCACGATTCACTCCCCAGATTCCGCCTTCTCCAGCAGATACATGGATCAACCGGCCACCAATATGTCTCCAGCTTCTCCTGTTCCGTCTCAGTTTGTAGATATATCCTGCACGGTTCACTCCCCAGACAGCACGCGAGTAGCCAGCATCTATCTGTTTTAGGCCACCAGGAATTCGTCGCCAGCGTCCTGGAACTAAGGAGAGAAGGTTGAGTTATAATATTAGTTCATCAGATCGTTCCTTGAAGTGGAATTCAATCAACAATTCAATTCTGTAAATGGATTGCTGGCACATTTTTCAGTAGAATTGTGGATTCTTTGACGATACATTTAAAAATAAGATAGCAAAGTATGTTCTGAGACATGTTGATTACTGTCAAAGCTACAGACCCATGGCGAGGAGTCCTAAAGCATTCTTCACAGTTACTGGCAAATTTATTAACAACAGTTGAAGCTTAACAAACCTGGCATGTCTGTATGTAACCTGTAACATCTTGATTGTTTGGAGTCCTAACATAGCTCCCCTTCTGATATACAAATTAGCAAATTACTGATATTATTACAAAAAAGCTTTCTACAAACTCCGTTGAGGCTAAAGAAGGGTTTGCTAACGTCTATTTGGTTGCCATACTCCAACACTATAGAAAATAATTGAAATAATTCGTGGTCTAGCCTTTGCTGAATTAATTTGTTAGATATTTCGTGGCACACTAGACTCCATTTAATTACTCTTCCAGGCCACTTACCAACAGGATTGCGACAATATCCCCATTTCTTGTGTCTGTCATAGTTGTTAGTTGTTGCGCACCATGGACGTTTAGAATTGACCCTTGTACAACCATAGTACTTCCTCCTTTTGTATATGAAAGGAAATATGCAGTGCTTGCCTTTGGTGGTCTTCACTGTTAAAAAAACATAGGAAATGTGTCACGAGTCGTTGCCTCAGTTTGGATTTAGGAATTTTAGCAAGACAAATCTGACTATTTCCACTGTAATCTCCGGCACTAGACCTTTCGGAAGAACTATAGGCTGCAGAGTACTGTAATATACTTGAAAATTATTTCCACTTGTCCAATTGGAACGAAATCCTGGTCTGCACATTGTAGATGTGGCTACACTTTCCTCTGAAGATTGGCAAATACTTGAAACTTTTGTAGTAAAGCGCATCAGAACATTTATTATTTTCTAGTTTGCGCTACATAAACACCTTATTCAAACCTCAAAACATTGTGTACTCTTGGTGACAGGGCCTTCACTGCAGCCTGATCCTAAGTTGTGGAACAGTCTGCCAGCCAGACTTAGCATTGTAAATCTCTCAACGTTTTTAAGAAGGGTTTTTTATTAGTATTAGTGTATTTTTTATCATCATTCATGGTCTTATTAACGTATATTGTAATGCGCAATTTATCATTCTTATGCAGACTGCACAATATAAATTATTAAATTATTATTATTCTTTGATTATTATTATTATTATTATTATTATTATTATTATTATTATTATTATTGTTATTATTATTATTATTATTATTATGTACATACACACATACATCAATTCCTTACTGAAAATTGAAATATCAAGTTCTCTTGCACCTAGTTTAGTTTAGTTTAATCTTGCTCAATGTAGTCTTGTCTTGCTACTAATTTAGCCCAGTCAAGGAAAACCTAAGGTATTGTGATTTCGTATGGTAAAGATATTTCTTGCACAAGATAAATTGGTCCACAGGTAAGCTGTTGAAACTATTCTTTTCCACTTCAAATAAACTATAGACGCTTACCCGCTGGTCGACAGTATCCCCATTTCTTGTTCTTGTCATAGTTGGAAGTAAGTGCACACCAAGGACGTTTGGAATTGATCTTTGTACAAGACCGGTATATCCTTCCTTTGTACTTGAAAGGAAACACGCAAGGTTTTCCTTTGTTGGTCTTCACTTTCCCTGTTCATGGAAACGGAAAATATTTTAAGACAAAACAGTTTTCTTTAGACAAAGTTTATTGTTGTGGAGATGAATCAGTAATTAAATAATC
Source organism: Epizoanthus stellaris (assembly GCA_025403545.1). Classification (NCBI taxonomy): domain Eukaryota; kingdom Metazoa; phylum Cnidaria; class Anthozoa; order Zoantharia; family Epizoanthidae; genus Epizoanthus; species Epizoanthus stellaris. Next base: position 9,786 of record JAOBYG010219970.1, read on the forward strand.
TAATTTTCAGTTTTAATTACAAAGTTTCTTGTTGTGGAGATGAATCGGTAATTAAATAATCTAATTTTCAGTTTTAATTACAAAGTTTCTTGTTGTGGAGATGAATCAGTAATTAAATAATCTAATTTTCAGTTTTAATTACAAATCTACCCTTATCTACTGGAAGATCATTATCATCTATTTAAAAACCAAAATGATTGTTATTTAATAGTAACGTTTAAACCCTTGTATTTGCAAGCAACGTATTGATTTATTAAGATGAAACGTACCTCCGGTGGGTTTGGGTCTTGGGCGATGTACACCTTAAATTGTAAGCATATTTAGTCAGTAGTCTAATTCTATATACAAAGGCGTGAAACACAAACTAGATGGAAATAAATAATATCGGACTACCATTAACACACAGTACACTCATCTCGCAACTCCTGACACACAGAGCTTCTTAAAATGTCGGCGAAGCCGATTCAAGCATTCTAATGTTATGTGCATAGTTATCAGATTAGCAAAGTTCTTCCGCACTTACCAACTCCGTGACATCTCAGCAGACGCTGACCTCTTCGTCCTAAAATATAAGAAGAGTCAATTGTCTAGTGATAATGCATTGGATAATCTAAATGGGCATTACAATTAGATATAGAGACTGTACCGAAAGTAGTGAAAGTGCCACTGGCTGTATGGTCTCTCTCAAAGGAACAAAATAAAGACTGTTTTGTTGTATTTTCATAAATACCGTCAAACATTACTTTAGTTGGGATTTTACGTATATAGGAAGAAAAAATCGCCAAATGTGATGAAAGAAAAGTAATTTAAAGTAAACAGACCAAAGTAGAACTCCCTATATGTATGACAATCTTGATATCTGAACTCCGCGTATTGAAATCCCGTTTGACGATTCGTAATCCACTTCCAGGTGTGCCGTCCTGTGCTTTAGCTCAAAATCACTTGTTTTGCTTTGTTTTATAGAATATATTCATCGCATTGAGTCGCTTATCTGAACACGTTTGGCTATATCTCACAAAATGAGGTGATGGAACAGTGCCCCTTTAAAGATACTATCAAAAACACGCCGCGGGAATATATTCCATCAGTTGAAGTACTGAATGAAATTATGACAGACATAAACGCTATTTACCGCGGTAACGATATATCCTGCCATTCTTGGTTAACCCATAAACTCCAGTGCATCCTGGTGATACGTGTTTTAGTTTGCCTCCAATACGGATCCAATTCCGGCCAATAGGTCTCCTGCGGTTAACAGCAGCACGATAGTAGATGTTGCGGTATCTGTTTACACCCCAAACTACACCATTTGGTCCGGCCTCAATCTGAGTGAGTCTACCACCAACTCGAACCCATCGTCGACCTGAATGTGTAATAAGGCAACTTAATTTCTATAGTAACTGTTTATATAAGAGTTTATACAAGAAATAAATCTACAATAAAGCTGTAATATAAAATGAAAAAGGTCGTGAAAAAAAGCTATTACGAAAGAACTGAATTATAAAACTACGATTTGTGCACATTTCATTTATTTAATTTCGGAATGCATTGTTCCCAAGCGTTTCTGAAGTCTTGCCGTTCATTGGATAAGCTCACTATTACATATGGCTACCTCTTCCTCCTTAATGCATATATAATTACTGCTGTATAAAAATTCTTATCTTAAGTCAGTTCGCGTATCACGTTAGAAAGGAAATATATACAATAAGTTATATCGTTCTCAATCATCATTCTGTGTTTTAGGATGCATTACTTAGAACCCATCGTCGACCTGTATTATGTTACTTCTTCCTACCTTGAGGTGTACGGCGCGTAACTCCGTATCGGAAGTAAATATAGTTGTGTTTATTCACGCCCCAGACGCCGAACTGGCCAGCAGAAGCGTATTTCAGTTTTCCACCAACGTGACGCCAGCCACGTCCCTTCGGGTTCCTCCAGGTGATGCCCGTACGGCAGAAGATGTTGTGATGTCTGTTGATTCCCCACACGATACCGAATGGACCAGAGTCAATCTGCTTAAGTCTGCCACCAACGTGAAGCCATTTGCTGCCAACTCTGTTACGCATGGAACCTGTATCAAGCAAAACTTAAGTGTCAAGATTGTACATCTGTCTCAGTTCCTTTCCAAGACATGTTACGTTTCAGGTCACACTTGATAAGCTTGTTTTTCGCATCTTGTGGGTCCAGGAGATCCCTCAGTGACAGAAAATGTAATTTTATCTGTTAACTTTATACACAATTTCGGAATGGAAGAGGGTAGACTTGCACAAGTCGTGACGTTTTGCTACGCTCTGTTCGTATGTTTACAACAGTGCTAGTCAGCGACAAAACAAGTACATCAAATAGAAATTTGAAATTTGATAATCCGACAAGGAACCTGTTCGAAATTGACAAGGTCTTTGACTTGATCACAAAAATATGCAAACACTAGCTTTTTTACAGAGAAATATTTAGCTGTTCTGTACGATTTAGCAAATTTATATATTTTAGGGGAACAATTCCATAACTAACAAATACATTTTTCCTGCCTCCCCCCCCAAAAAATATATTTGGTGATAGCATTTAAAAAAAAAAATGAAATAATTATCTCAGTGACGAGTCCCATTTGGGCTTTTCAGCGTAGTATCAAATTCAACTAAAGTACTGCTCAAGTGCTGCTTTTCCAAGGAGATACATGATCAATGGACCACCTATGCGTGTGTCTCGAAATTGTTCTAAATATGTTTTCATATAACTTCAGAGAGAGGAAAACTATTAAAAGCATCTTCCTTTACACCCTACTTACCCCATCGGTAGAAGATCTGGTGATGCCTGTTCACTCCCCAAATTCCACCTTCTCCAGCAGATACATGGATTAATGCACCACCTATACGTCTCCAGCTTCGCCTATTGCGTCTCAGTTTCCATATGGCCCCACCGCGGCTCACTCCCCAGACAGCACGTGAATAACCAGTGTCGATCTGTGTTAAGCCTCCGGGGATACGAGACCAACGTCCTCTGACTGAAGATGATAAGGAAAGCGAACAATATATAATCCCTCCCGTTCAGAAATCGTTCTCTCTCTAATTCTATGTACCATGTATTTCACAATTATTCCACGAACGCACATTACTTACGAGATAATCAACACCCAACATGGCAAGCCCTAGAGAGTTGGTTACACTTTGCAGTGTCTAAAATGTATAAGAGTGTTCAATGCACAATGCAGAACAAACTAAAAGTTATATAAAGGCTATAATCATTTATTATCCACGCCAACGCGCGCAAGTGGAATAACTGTTTTAATTATTACATATTACAACCAAACCGCGCACTTTAATTCTTCATTTGTGTACATGTGTAACGCTACGTGTGCATACGAGGCTTGGTTTTACAAATAAGGTAAAACACAGTTATATGAGCCAGTACGGAAACTACAAATCCAATTACCAGTAATTTGTGATTGCATCAATAACGGCATCACAAATATTGTAAATTACTTTCTTAGATGTCCTAATCAGACTTTTCAATCATTAACTGAAAACAAGACTTACCAGGCGGTTTAGGCCTTGGACGATGAATTCCTGTTGAAGCACAAGAAACAAAATATATTCTTTACAATTATTTCTACTGAAATCAAACAGACAGACAAATAGCCGTGCAGGCGAAAGATATAATTGCCTAGTTTTTATATGCTTCATTTGTCACAAACAAAGGTTTCAAGTCGAAGCTCTGTGGTGATTCGTGGAAATATAAAGGAATATATTGAAGCCTTAGTATGTGGCAAGTGCAACATATATCGAAAGTGGGCTATTGAGTTCGATCAATAGTAACTGTTTTGAATGACCTTGTTATTCATGTAAATTACTGTCTAACATATTGTAGATAGTAATAGTTAGAATGGAAAAGGCACAGAAATTGAGTTTTATTGATAACAATATTCAAATGTTTCTTGTAATAGTCTGATGAGAGCGTCAATGATAAAATATACCATGTCGCTTGTATCGAAACAAAAGATTGTAACAAAATCGTTTCTTCTTTGAAAGAAAACTTACCAACTCCGTGACATCTCAACAGTCGGCGGCCTTTTTTCCCTGGAACGAGATTAATTGAGCATGTATTTGTGAGTGCGACATTTTATGTCAACTGACAATTAACATGTTTTGATGTTTGAACTTAAACGAGAAGTTCTAGTATAAAAGGATATACTCCCCTTTTCGCACCTTGAAATTCGAAATTTGAAATTCAAAGTGCAAAACAGCAGAGAAAGCCAACGAGTGTTTCAGTCCTCTCCTGCTTAGAATATCAAATTTGCTAGAATTGACATACGAGCGAAACGTTAACAATATCTTAGTGATGATTCCAGAGTGTTCTATAACTTTTACTTTCTCTTGAGTGCGTGTTTTCAAGTTTAGTTTAAATTTTAGCGCAACAGAATATGTCAGGGTGCACTGACGCACGTCATCACATGTTACAGAGGTTGAGTGACAACTGAAAGTGTCAAAGCCTGGCCCAGGCCCTCTTATACCGTCGCGTACTTGCTTTTCAAAAGTTCTGGCTATAACTATACATCTACATATTTGTTGAGTCGGTAAAGTGTTAACGTTTATAATGCAAATTAGCTATGCGAGGAGACAATGTCCAACAGGGGAAGGGGAGCCAGTGGATTTTATAAGTGCAAAATTAAATGAAAATTATTTTCCAAAAGGAGTTTCACAGAAACACATTTTTCTGTCTTTAAGGAAGAAGAGCGATTTCTTAATCGTTCGAGAGATATGCTCAAACACAAAAGCAAAATGGTACAATTACTGTTGTCCTTTATTCATCACAGAATCCCAGAATTACTGTTTCCCACTGTCTTCTCATTAAACAAAGGTGTCTTAACATGTTTGAATCATCTGTCATCTGTTGTTTATGCTAGTTGGTTTATCTTCTAAACTATTTTCTAAAACAAGACGTGAATTATTGGTTACAAATAAGAAAACGATGTGTACCGTAGTAACGCCATATCTGTCCCTTCCTGGACACGCCGTAAACACCCGTGCAACCAGCCGCCACAAAATTCAAACGGCCACGTACTTTGACCCAGTATCTTCCGATCGGATTGCGACGGCTGACACCTGCTCGGTAGTAGATCCTGTTAGCTGTGTTTGTACCCCAAACTACTCCATTTGGTCCGCTCTCAATTTGCTTCAGCCTACCACCAATGTGACGCCAACGAGTACCTATGAGACGCAAACAGTTGAAATAATGAAATAATAAATAACAATGATATTAATAATAGTAATGTAATAAAATATTTATAGAGGGCCAGTACCCATGATACTTTAAAGTAAGAATGTTCTACAATATGGCCAAAATATAACTACATCGATAACAGAATAACAAAGTAGAAATTTAAATTAATTCGAATTTTAATGCAGTGCAATGTACTGTTAATATAATGTACTGTGATGTAATGTAATGTAAAGCTAAATTGGTGACACGGTTTAAAAGTAAATAATAAATCCAAAATAAGAAAAATAAATCCATTCGTGAATACCTGTAGGATGTAGTCTCTAGTTACTTCCGTTAACAAGAAACTAAAAAAATCTATAAATAGTTTTTGAATTAATGAAGATTTTGATTATATATTTTACTTAACTTATTGCAATTAGTGTAGAACTTTTAGTTCTTCCTTAATCTATATTTTGATATACTTTTATCTTAGTAATACGTAGATACAATTAAGGGCCCCATGGATATCCGTGGCTTTGAGATGAAGCCACTCTGTTCAGTTAAAATAAAGTTACCTTCCTACCTAACACGTAGGCACTTGTTAAACAAGTACGTTTTAGTTTTAGTGCGGGGTAATGTTTCATGTTCTGATGCAACCGAATTTGAAACCCTACTGTTAAGGTAGCGAAGAATTCTATCTATGGTCGATAACTAGAAACATTATTACTCACCTTGCGGTTTTCGTTTTGTGACTTGGTAACGGAAGTATATGTAATTGTGACTGTTGACACCCCAGACACCATACCCTCCAGCAGAAACGGACTTCAGTCTACCACCAACGTGACGCCAGCCACGACCTTTGGGATTTCTCCAGGTGATGCCAACACGACAGTAAATGTAATTTTTCCTGTTAACTCCCCAAACAATACCGAATGGACCAGAATCAATCTGCTTAAGGCGGCCAGCAACGCGAATCCACCTGCTGCCAACTCTGTTGCGAATGGATCCTATTTAATTAAATAATACTAAAATTAATATGAATTATAAATTAAATTTATACAGCCCATAATATTCAATAAAATGTTCTTATGCGCTTTACAATTAACTGTACTAAAATTCACTAGCATTTCCAGTAGTTAACGCTATATAAAAATGGTAAAAGGGAAAAAATGTTAGTTTTAATATGTTAAACAGTTAATACAATATTGTTGTGGAACATGCAGCTAAATCAATTTTGCAAAGATAACGTAAGACGCGCTTCTAATGTTGTAGGGAAGAGGATTCCATGGCTTAGGTGCCGAACTATTCACACTGGGCATTTTTCTCGTTCCTGCGACTGGGAGGAGGCAGAAAGTGACAGCGGCTTGTAACGATCCAATTGGTAGTATTAACAAAAGACAAATTGGTGTGCTTATTAATTCTTTCATAAGCCAATCGTAGAGTAATTATCAATTCAATTATGACGGCTTAGGATTTCACAAATCCACAATGTTCGATTTTGTGGCCGCAATCTTGAAGTGTTCGTAATGGGTTAGAATATGAACACAAATTTGACAATTTAGTATTCTTACTTTGTATATAAAAAAATTAAGAGCCACACAAATTACAGTTTGGTACAAAATGTAGTTGTATAACAGAGTGTGTACAAGATATAAAAAAGCCGATTTTATTTATCTGTCTTACCTAATCGGTAGTAGATATAATGTCCTCGGTTTACTCCCCAGATTCCACCTTCTCCAGCAGATACATGGATCAACCGACCGCCAATATGTTTCCAGCTTCTCCTGTTCCGTCTCAGTTTGTAGATATACCCGGCACGGTTCACTCCCCAGACAGCACGAGAATACCCAGTGTCTATCTGCTTCAAAGCTCCTGGAATTCGAGCCCAACGCGCTACATACAATAGGCAAACAATACTTTAGTTAGTTCTCTTTGATATCCAAAACACAAACTTGAAGGTACAAAACTAAAATAGTTTTTATTTAGTAACTGAATGCATCTACAAAACGGGTTTGCTTACCTCTAGGTTTGGGTCTTGGGCGATGGCGTCCTGTAATTGCAAATAAAATGCTTTGTTCAGTTCTATAACAGAGTTCGTTAAACATGCTTTACAGCAGAGGTCGATCACACAAATATCTGCTAACACACCTCGCTGAAATGTTTTTTTTAATAAATAATATCAAATGAAATATACATAATTCGCTATGTTCCGGCTCTTTTCTATTGTTTGTTTTGTCAAGACAGCAGTGTTAGCCATATCTGAAATGTGGGAAGAAACTTGCTTTAGCACAAACATTAAAAAAATCCGACCCAGTGGTAGTATATCCCTGCTCCGGCTACTAAGGCACTGGCTGATTACACTAGAAGATGCCATTCCTGCTGATGACTTTACGTTTCGGATATATCTTTAATCTTTTTAGCAGTTTACATTTATAGAGGACGTTTAATTTCTACTGTTTACTAAACGATTATACTTCTTCATTAGAAAATAGATGCAATATAACGCACGCTCTGATTGGCTGAAGTTCCATTTTATAAAAGTGGATATAAATCACGGA
>JAOBYG010221081.1:0-17531 GCA_025403545.1 Epizoanthus stellaris
TGGTCTATGACTGTTTTACAACCAGAAGTGAATTGTATATTACGGCTAGACCCCTTTCCTGTTAACGGGCTAGATATGTTTCTTTCTTAAAAAAGAATTTGCCACCTGAGTTACTTTAATTTACAAAACTGACATAAGTTTAGACTTCAGGACTGTCTTTTGTTTTCATTTGCCACTGCATCCTTTTCCCTCAACATAATCAGTCTAAATGACTGTGTCTACCACTGTCGTAACACAAACGGTACTTATAATTTTAACATGACATATAAGCTGCACAAGCACATATCATTGTTGTAAGGATCACTGGATAGCATCTTTATTGCAAGTCTTTAATGGATGAAAGATTGAGGTTTTGTATTTAAGATTATGCAGTAAAACTTAGTTTTACTTAATATTATATGCCATAAATTTCTAATAACATCAATTCGTATAATTGACAGGGAGTCAGTGGATCAACAAGGACACGATACCGGAGAGAGCGAGGAAGAGACTGGAGAAGAATCCTCCCAGGATGAGATTGACTATTGTAATTTAATAATTTCTTTGTTGAGGGCCACATGCTAGATTACCCTCTCTAAGTGTAAAGTTTATTATAATTATAATTATTGTTATTATTATATTATCAATGAAGAAATTGCTTTAGACAGTTTTAGATTTTCACAAGAAGTGAAAGTGAATTGAAGTGATTTTCAAGTTGAACGTTTTAAAAACACATTTATATTATTGTTAGTGTTAATACTTTTTAATGCAGGAAAACTTGTTAGGAAATTAGAACATTTCAATACAGGAGGTCACAGCACTTGACACCGTTTGAGGATGCAACGAAACGAGAGCTTGCTTTGGAAGCGTCTTAAAGAGAGACAGGAGAAAGAGAAGGCAGAGAAGGCTGGCACAAAGCACCATCCGAATGAATCTGACGAAGAATACGACGTAGAGTACTGTCCTCCGATTGAGAAGGTTTGAAAATGTTTTGCAAAATGTTTTTATCCCCTAGCAATCTGCAATGCGGTGCTATTTGTCTTCCAAATATCTTCTTATAGTTTCAGGAACCTGTCAATGTTGTATACGTTTTCTATAGTTACAAGTGTTTGGTAACGTACAAACGACTTCCTGGTTAGGTTAAAATATTTTTAAAATCAATACGTAGGAGGAACAGGGTGGGGGGGGCTTTCCGTGCGCTAGTAATACGTTTCTACTTTTGAAAGTCGTTGACGTAATTTTTATCTCCGTTCCAGCTATTAGTTTTAGAAGACGTTTAGCAGCAATGATTTGTTAGCGTGTGCAGATTCAAAAAAAGTTATTTTTATTAATCAATACCTATTTTAGAGTTGTTAATTATTAGCGATTAATAGTTTTACTAATAAACGTTCTGCAGTAAACTGGATTTCTTTATTTAGTATTGCATACATTTGCTCATATTTCTAAAGTGGCAACTTGAGCCTCGATACTTTGTTGTCAGCTGCAATGTTTAAAAGTGTACTTTTGTTCAGAATCAATACAAATTATAACATTTCTTAATTATTTTCGATCATTTGCAGTTCTATTGATGAACATCGTTGTTTAAATCTATGCCTACCATCAATCAAATCCGCCCATCTTCAAGTGAAGATTCTGATTTGGATAGTTCTTAAAGAGTAACTTCCAAGCGCAAACAATGCCATACTCCACCGAGCCACTGTCCTCTTACTTCCTTTACTCAACCTGACAAGTTTCATATTCCTCTGCCAACCACACAATCTTCCAGTGATCATCATCCCCAACGTACCACTCGTAAACGACGCAAGTGGTCATGGACAGCAACAGACAATGTTTCTAACTCTAAGCACTCCCGGTCAACACTGGATCAGTCTTCACCGAACAGTATTCAGATCCGACCTACTACTCAGGATACTGGTGTTAGTGAAAGTCAGCCCATCTCTGAACGAAGTCCAGTTATCAACGTACATTCTAAGGACCCACAGTCACATACTCCCATAATCTCTGAGGATAATCTTTACAATCGTCTCCTTATTATTATTATCTCGATTGCTAGTGATGTTAGCAGTGTAAATAATTCAACCTTGTCGACCAATAATAATTCTGACATAATTGACACACACATCTACAAATAATGTGAAGATCCGCAGCGGAACCATATCAGAAGTTCGAAACTAAGGCTCTACATGCCGCTCAGAGCACCAATCCACCATCTGCCTCGATTCCCAACGTGGCGTGCTGCAAGTCGGCTCATGCCCAATTTTGGGATCCATCCTTTGACCATGATGATATTGAATCAGAGCCATAAGAATTACCCATCCTAGATCCTCCAGACGTACAGTACCGGTCGCGGGCGCGAGGCATGGGATGCTCGCACGGTGCGAAGCAGAGAAAGATGCCTGAAAAATAATTGTCCCGCATCCCATGCCTTGTGAGGCAACATTTATGTACAATTTCACCAAAGCAATTGAAACGAAGAAACGAAAAGAAAACATAGAACATTTGAAATCCATTAATGTTGGACTGAAATTGATTCAAAGGGAATCAAATCCTAACTTTGGATTTTTCATATTACGCGGTCGCGTTCATTCAACTTTAATTGAGAAACAACAAACCATAATAAATTTATTTGCTTGAAACAAAGGTAATTTACATTGCACAAAACTAGTAATAAATGCCACTTCAAAGCGATTTCAAACAAACAAACAGTGAAACCAACATAACCGCGACAATTGAATGAAAGTTACATACTACCATATTAGCGAAAACTCACTGGCGACAGGAACTCTATGCACACTTGGAAAACCTCGTCACATGTGCACCCCGCTTTCACGCTCCCGTTGAAATCAAACCATCCGCAACTCCCGCAAGAATTTGCAAAGTAAATGTGCTTTGCCATCATCTTTGAACTCAGTAACATATCGTCTCAAAGTACTTTAAACTAACTTGTCTTCAAGTACAAATGTAGAAAGGCTTGACAGTTGAATTCATGAAGCCCGTTCTGCAAACAAAATGCTGGCTTGAATATGCAAATACAAGAACCATTTGTGAAAGTAATCGATTTCACACAAGTCCCACGAGAGGTGAAAAGCCACAGAACTGTAAATACATAGCCTGCCAACAGGCTCTTCTGGCGAAAATGGAGAAGTTAAGAAGAGCCAGTTGGCTGGCTAGTAAATACATACTACAGCTGACAGTTTAAGAAAATGGAAACCAATTCATAAAATAGGCTTTAAAACTATCACCACGTTACCATATGTTTCCATTGGCAGTGATTCAAGTGAAACAAGTATTTGTGTTGCGCGATCATCTCTAACACCGTAATTAAGAAAAACAACAATTTACATGTATGAAGCATGCAAGAACGACTCCCTTCTCCTAATAAACAAAAGATTTGAATATAATAAGCAGTGGCGTTACCGTGTATGTTTGACGAAATTACTGTAAAGTCAACAATTATAACTAGAATTCGATTGCTCGAGGATATTGAAATAAAAACCTGTCCTGCCTCTACAAGTACAAACTGCACGCTAATTGCTTGGTGACACATGTCTAGCCGAGCGATCGTGATTGTTATTTATCTGAACCACCAGGTTGGTTAAAAGAGCAAAGGTTGATGACTAATTTTCTATAAACTGTTCGTGCTTTCACCAAATTTTTCAGACCCCATGGAAAACAAACTCACTTATAGTTTCCTAGAACGTAATATTTCAAAAGGGTTTGTGAAATTAACGTGGCACACGCTGTGCGTGCATTTACGTTTTATAGAAGAAAATTCATTACTTAACAGAAGCAGAAACATCAAGTTTTTGAATTATAATTGTGTTTACAAATATCGTGCATTTGAAAGTTCCCACACTAAATTCTGTTTGGCGTTTGACCTTCATATTATGAAACATAGACGACCGGCCGGTTTCAAGTTCATCTTAAAGTCAATAGTTTACTTGCTTACAAAGATGGGCTTCGTGTTTCATTTAAAAAAAAGAGTTTGAAAACAATTTCTGGATATCACTCCATACTGAATGTCCGAATGAATACAGGCAATGATTAATTATTTGGCATTGTCGAGAGCACAGTCGCTTGATAGATCGATAGTTTATATTTTTCATTTGTGATTGCGCATAATCAATTCGGTTTTATCACCAGTCACTCAATCTAGGGCACTTATTAAACAGCATAAACTTTCTCGTTTCCATTGACTTGTTTAAATTCATCTTAGGAGTAATTTTCAAACTGCAAAGCGAACTGGTTACTGACATCAACACATATGCTTTCGGTCGATTTCTGAAACGTAACTTCCACACGGACTTCCACAGTGAAACCTGCAAATTCGTAATTAACTCCAAAGAACGAAAGATAATACACTGTCTGTTACTAAAAGTCACAGCACTATTGTACAATGCAGTAGTACATGGGATTTGCCATGCACCTCGCGAGGCATTATAGAAGATGATGGCTTATTGTCTCGCGAGGTCCTCGCAAAAACTGCCTTGCAGCCGTGCGGGGCATGATACCTTTCTCACGACCGGTACTGTACATAGCCAGGATCCTATTCTTCCTAATCCAAAACTTTCTTCCAAAAGTCGAAAAAAAGAGGAAGACAACCAAACCCAGACAAGCGGCCAAAGTCTAAAAAAATATAATTGAACGAAACATCGTCCAACAAAGAGGAAAACATCACAGTTGAGTTATTATCGAAGGCATGCGATCTTGGCAATTTTCTAACAACATTACATCACTCCATATTTGATGAACATTTTGAATTTTACGATGCCATTAATCGGGACTGCTTCTTCCCAATTTGAAAAGATATTTTGGACAAGGTACTTGAAACTAGCTGCCAACATTACTTTTGTGCGGAATCCTCCTCCGTTTCCCCCATACCGACCACTCCTACTTGTCCAGTATGTAAGGAGGAGGTTCATTTGCGAAATTTAAAATGTGGAACTCGATTCATTCTTAACACCATTCGAGAGCTGCATGTGAGATGTAAGACTTGTGGAGATCAGCTGCTTTACGAGAACTGTGCTTCACATATCTGTGAAAAAAATATATCAATTTGGTAGTGTTCATTTTGCTACAAAAATACAAGTGGCACCCTAAAAATATGATTCGATTTATATGTACACCACATTAAGACACTTCTTAAGAAATCAGACGATGGGAAATATATTGCAGTCAAGAATAAACGTGGAAAGGTATGGCATTTAAGACCAACCCACACAGTCTCCAACCTACGCAACTGTTGCTTTCTCGTCATCTGGCAGTTTCCAGGAGAGTTCCAATTCTTGTCGATGGCAAGCCGGGCACCGGGAAGACGTATACCCTCATTGCTTGAGTTGAGAGGGCCGTGGAAGATGAGTAGGAGGTGCTTAGATTTTAGTAGATTTCAGTAGATTTTAGATTTTAGATTTTCTGAAATTGATTGTAGATTTTCTGTAATCGACTCTGGAAAGCCCCACAGGGGAGAGATCAATAAAGTATTGTATTGTATTGTATTGTATTGTATTGTATTGTAAAGTGCTCGTCATTGCTCCCACTGGATACTTGGCCAACAAGTGCCAGGAGTTTTCGGCGGTCACGTGGACACCGACACTGTGGATGTAGCCTTTCACCTTGGTGTGTCCTCCGACACTTCAAACAAGATCAACTGGCTCCTGTTGGCCTACGATCTGCTGGTTGTCGATGAGATTTCGATGATAAAAGGGCAGAACATGCTGCACATGTTGGACATGTAAGTCATTGCCTGTCGCCCTGTTGTCATCTTGTGTGGCAATGAAGCCAAGCAGCAACACATCGACAAGGTTGGCGGGAGGACTGTGCTTGCACAGAATGCCATGACTTAAACCACATGCGTCATTGGGTTCCATCACAGGAAGATCTAGTCGATCTTCAGAAAGGACGACTTCTTCACAATCATCAGCCTGACGTGGACAAAATATGGGCGGCCATCTCCCGTCATCCTCAAGTCACCGTCATCACATTCTCCCTTGGGGCATGCTGGGCTGTCAATTCCGTGGTGCTGGAGCAAGCTTTCATGACCAGAGACCCCTTCTGCACGTTGAATGCGACTGCGACAGTTGCATTCCGATTTATGCAGAAATGCGGATTCTGCTCATGCAAAACAGGGATAAGTCCCGTGGGTTCGTAAACGGTACGCTGGGTGAGGTTCTAGATAAACTATTTTAAATCCAATGTTATCAAAATCTAATTTGATAAAAAAAGTCATGTAATTCAGCTCTGTTTTAACAATATTTTGTATCCTAAAATAGTTTCAAAATAGGCATTCAAAACATAGTTAAATCGCTTACACATGGAGCCAATTTCGAGAGGCTCCAAGTAGAGTATTTTTTCTATTTTGAAACAATGTCACCTCAAGATATATTTAAAGTCTATTTTGAAAACAAATACATGTGTCAGCTCTATTTTAAAACTACTTTGGATTGCAAAATAGTTTTAAAATGGGCATTCATAATATGAATGTGATATCAATAATATTCTAAATTGTTTTTAAATAGAATGCCTTATCATACAGTACAAATACTCCCCTCAATGTTGGTTCCTAGCGGTGGGTTTTTACCTCACCGCGGTTTTGTGTTTAGAACTACTCACTTCCAATGATAATGATAATGATAATAATAATAGTAAATATAACATTGCAATTATCACTTAATCCTCTTTAAAGAAAAATATCATAGATATATCATTATTCAACTGGCCCTGGCTGCTCAAGAGATACGTGGTCACCTAATTTAACCCAAGTTTATATGCATGCCAAATTCTAAAGAAAACTTTATAATCTTGGAGTAGGCTACACTCTAGCTCAGTGCATATAAAATAATGGTGGGTCCAGCTGCATCATAAACTATATATGAGCTGAAATAATGCGATTGCATGGCAACATACATGTAACAAGAACATTTGCCTTGGGAGACTGGGATCAAGATTCTTGATATTGCTAATATACAAAAGCATTAGAAAATAGCATGCGAGTGTGTCTTCAACTTAATTACAACATGCCAAAATGTGTAAAGCACTCTGCATGGACTCATATATTTACCTGCATGTATAAAGCTAGGTTCGGATTTCACAATTGTTTGGGCTTGGGCTAATTATTAATAAAATACTGTATTTATATTAGTCTTTTGCTTCAATTACGCTCTACAATTTGCGGCATGGTTTTATCACCGTTTTGAAATACAATTACATATCTGTTTTCCATTGCTTAATTAATGTTGTATAAGAATGATGCAAAAGCAGCAGAAAGAAAGGTTCATGATGTAATATATAAATAATTAATTCAAACTACTGTTGTTTTCAATTTCTGTATCAACAGACTTGTGTTGTGGCAGCGATGGCCCATCCTGTTCCCGACATATCGACCGAGAAAATAGAACAGCAGTTGCGGTCGAAGGTACACCAGTTGGCATTTGTCACCAAAAGGCCTGGTTACCACAAAGGTAAGTAATTATATACACTATATACTCGCTGACGATTTTGCAAGCAGCCATCTTCGTGGCAGATACGTAAGAGTGTTGCATGTATCAGCACTCTCGTCTTCACTGCTTCAGATGTTTTCCAACTATACAAACATTCGTTTCTTGACTTAACCCGTTCCTAAAGATGAAAATATAACATTTTTATCACTTTATTGTCATTGTTGATATTCATAATTGTTACCAATTCATAGTTCAATATTTATAATAGAAATCAGAACCGATAGACGACTACTGGATCATGGGCAATTTTAATTAGATCCCATGCACAATTCCTTACGTTGCGGCAAAGTATGCAGAGGGAAAAGATAACAACACAGATCCAAAGAACATAGATGATTTGCCAAACAAAGAGAAATAAGCAGAAAAAGAAAACAAAAAGGAAAAAGACGAAGACAAACATGACGATGATTTTAATGATGATGTTGAAGACGATTATTATAAATATAGTGATGAGGAGTTGGAGGATGATGAATCTTCACCAGAGGAAGATTAAAATATTTCTATGTCGTACCGGAACTAAAATGTTACACTTCTATTGCAGTTAAATATTTACACGAGTGTTTCTGTACTGCAGCTCACAATATTACCAAATGAGGACAAAATTGTGTCAAATGGTAGCAGAAACCTGGCATAACTACAAGACATTTTAATGTGTCATATTTGGTTCTATGTTAATCATTCAGGGCGATATATATTGTTTCACTGTAAACAAGTTCTTTTTCAATTTACGATGATATTTTTCATGCCTCAAGAGCGTCATTGTTATTTGCACATGTACATTAAATAGATCTGGTATGAGATCATTAAATGGATGCAATTTGTCATCATGCCCAACTTTACTTGATTATTTCAACTGACGACTTGTGTCGACAAGCCAAGTAAACCATGCCTTTGTTACGAGGGAAACTTGCTGTTCATCCAGGGGTACTAGCTTTGTCCTCATAAACATTGGTACTTGCCTGCCTCATGAATCTGAAAGCTGAGCAGGGATTCTTTGACCATTATTATTTCCTACAGGTCTGCATGTTCAAGAAGATTGTTGGACTTCATTGTAACGAGTATAAGCTTAGGAAATAATTTCCTCAAAATCACCGACTTCATTCTGTCAGGCAGCTATTGCTACTTTTACAGAGGGCACGCAACTAGTTCAACGTTGAACGCGTCTTCCATGATTAATTAACTTGATGCAAATTAGTCAGGCCTCTCGTTTTCCAAGCTGGCTAGAATACAGTATTATTACTGTAGTTATCAGTAAGGGTACTGAAAAACAATTCCTGGTTTGCATATTAAAGTACGTAACTGTGATAACTGCAGCAAAAGCAGTCAAGAATAAACTTGGAAAGGTATGGCATTTAAGACCAACCCACACAGTCTCCAACATACGCAACTGGCGGAGTTGGAGACAGTTCACATCGTGAACGTGTTAGAACAGATTGTGTGAGGCCAACAATCAGAAATGAAAAGGCCACTTACTCAAATTGCAACTACAGCGCCACGCAAAAGAATGTCCTGACGTACTTCTATTGGTTCTTGTTCCAAAAACGGGGCACCTTGCACATCCACCTGCTCGTCTGGCCGAAAAACGTGTCTGCTATCCAAGACAACCGATTTCGGGCCAATCAACCACACAATCGGCCGGAACTTGCCTACCTGGCGCACAGGTACCAGCAGTCCCATAAACCATCTGCATACCTGCATCTTCAATATCGTCCAACCTATGCAGAGCAGAGGCCAGCCAGCGAACTGGACGTCATACACGTAGTTCACGACCCGGAATAGTTCGCCTGAAATCTGCAGACGTACATCGACACGTTGCTTCCAGCCTTGAAATGCCATCACAACATGCAGACCTCCAATGGTGTTGCAGTAGGTGTCGTCGTACGTTTAGCCTGAATGACGATTCGCTCTACTCCACCAGGGTGACAGCGTTTCAGGCCGCCTTTCAATTTCTGCAGACTGCCCGACCTTGTGTCCTGGAGATGGTCATGTCTCTGTCCTCGATGTTCATGTCCTGGTCACCGGCCACGCGAAAAAAGTACCTGGTTCCCCGTCCGGAGGATTCCACTTCTCACACCATTCTGCAGCATTACTGCCGTTGTCCTCCCGGTTTGGAAGCACTATCTTTGGTAGAGTGGCTCCGCGAACTACGTCACGACCTTGCCATTCCCGTCAGGTACATCCGTGGTCACTGCTTGGTCTGACTGAGAGCACTGTCCGTGTATAACCCAGTCTACTTCTACTCGCAGTTGGTGGCATTTCCTGCTCATCGTCAAGCGGCTGACTTGTTCCATTCCAGGGCCAAAGACATGCCGGACTCTCTCCAAATGTTTGCTTCCGCCTTGCATCGCATGCCGGTCATCTGGCAAGACGATGAAGTGGTTGCCACTCAGCTGCTGAGGGAAGGCAACAAGTGTCACTTTGTCGACACGCTGTTTCTTTGGAAGTGCCAAGTGCTCTCCTCCTCGTTGTTGGGCTGCACCTCTTCTGCAGACGACCTATCCTCTCATCAACAGTTGCTTTCTCGTCGTCTGGCAGTGCAAGGTCCTCCAGTCTCCAGGAGAGTTCCAATTCTTGTCGACGGCAAGCCGGGCACTGGGAAGACGTATACCCTCATTGCTTGAGTTGAGAGGGCCGTGGAAGATGAGTAGAAAGTGCTTAGATTTTAGTAGATTTCAGTAGATTTTAGATTGTAGATTTTCTGAAATTGATTGTAGATTTTAGATTTTCTGTAATCGACTCTGGAAAGCCCCACAGGGGAGAGATCAATAAAGTATTGTATTGTATTGTATTGTAAAGTGCTCGTCATTGCTCCCACTGGATACTTGGCCAACAAGTGCCAGGAGTTTTCGGCGGTCACGTGGACACCGACACTGTGGATGTAGCCTTTCACCTTGGTGTGTCCTCCGACACTTCAAACAAGATCAACTGGCTCCTGTTGGCCTACGATCTGCTGGTTGTCGATGAGATTTCGATGATAAAAGGGCAGAACATGCTGCACATGTTGGACATGTAAGTCATTGCCTGTCGCCCTGTTGTCATCTTGTGTGGCAATGAAGCCAAGCAGCAACACATCGACAAGGTTGGCGGGAGGACTGTGCTTGCACAGAATGCCATGACTTAAACCACATGCGTCATTGGGTTCCATCACAGGAAGATCTAGTCGATCTTCAGAAAGGACGACTTCTTCACAATCATCAGCCTGACGTGGACAAAATATGGGCGGCCATCTCCCGTCATCCTCAAGTCACCGTCATCACATTCTCCCTTGGGGCATGCTGGGCTGTCAATTCCGTGGTGCTGGAGCAAGCTTTCATGACCAGAGACCCCTTCTGCACGTTGAATGCGACTGCGACAGTTGCATTCCGATTTATGCAGAAATGCGGATTCTGCTCATGCAAAACAGGGATAAGTCCCGTGGGTTCGTAAACGGTACGCTGGGTGAGGTTCTAGATAAACTATTTTAAATCCAATGTTATCAAAATCTAATTTGATAAAAAAAGTCATGTAATTCAGCTCTGTTTTAACAATATTTTGTATCCTAAAATAGTTTCAAAATAGGCATTCAAAACATAGTTAAATCGCTTACACATGGAGCCAATTTCGAGAGGCTCCAAGTAGAGTATTTTTTCTATTTTGAAACAATGTCACCTCAAGATATATTTAAAGTCTATTTTGAAAACAAATACATGTGTCAGCTCTATTTTAAAACTACTTTGGATTGCAAAATAGTTTTAAAATGGGCATTCATAATATGAATGTGATATCAATAATATTCTAAATTGTTTTTAAATAGAATGCCTTATCATACAGTACAAATACTCCCCTCAATGTTGGTTCCTAGCGGTGGGTTTTTACCTCACCGCGGTTTTGTGTTTAGAACTACTCACTTCCAATGATAATGATAATGATAATAATAATAGTAAATATAACATTGCAATTATCACTTAATCCTCTTTAAAGAAAAATATCATAGATATATCATTATTCAACTGGCCCTGGCTGCTCAAGAGATACGTGGTCACCTAATTTAACCCAAGTTTATATGCATGCCAAATTCTAAAGAAAACTTTATAATCTTGGAGTAGGCTACACTCTAGCTCAGTGCATATAAAATAATGGTGGGTCCAGCTGCATCATAAACTATATATGAGCTGAAATAATGCGATTGCATGGCAACATACATGTAACAAGAACATTTGCCTTGGGAGACTGGGATCAAGATTCTTGATATTGCTAATATACAAAAGCATTAGAAAATAGCATGCGAGTGTGTCTTCAACTTAATTACAACATGCCAAAATGTGTAAAGCACTCTGCATGGACTCATATATTTACCTGCATGTATAAAGCTAGGTTCGGATTTCACAATTGTTTGGGCTTGGGCTAATTATTAATAAAATACTGTATTTATATTAGTCTTTTGCTTCAATTACGCTCTACAATTTGCGGCATGGTTTTATCACCGTTTTGAAATACAATTACATATCTGTTTTCCATTGCTTAATTAATGTTGTATAAGAATGATGCAAAAGCAGCAGAAAGAAAGGTTCATGATGTAATATATAAATAATTAATTCAAACTACTGTTGTTTTCAATTTCTGTATCAACAGACTTGTGTTGTGGCAGCGATGGCCCATCCTGTTCCCGACATATCGACCGAGAAAATAGAACAGCAGTTGCGGTCGAAGGTACACCAGTTGGCATTTGTCACCAAAAGGCCTGGTTACCACAAAGGTAAGTAATTATATACACTATATACTCGCTGACGATTTTGCAAGCAGCCATCTTCGTGGCAGATACGTAAGAGTGTTGCATGTATCAGCACTCTCGTCTTCACTGCTTCAGATGTTTTCCAACTATACAAACATTCGTTTCTTGACTTAACCCGTTCCTAAAGATGAAAATATAACATTTTTATCACTTTATTGTCATTGTTGATATTCATAATTGTTACCAATTCATAGTTCAATATTTATAATAGAAATCAGAACCGATAGACGACTACTGGATCATGGGCAATTTTAATTAGATCCCATGCACAATTCCTTACGTTGCGGCAAAGTATGCAGAGGGAAAAGATAACAACACAGATCCAAAGAACATAGATGATTTGCCAAACAAAGAGAAATAAGCAGAAAAAGAAAACAAAAAGGAAAAAGACGAAGACAAACATGACGATGATTTTAATGATGATGTTGAAGACGATTATTATAAATATAGTGATGAGGAGTTGGAGGATGATGAATCTTCACCAGAGGAAGATTAAAATATTTCTATGTCGTACCGGAACTAAAATGTTACACTTCTATTGCAGTTAAATATTTACACG
Organism: Epizoanthus stellaris; assembly: GCA_025403545.1. Classification (NCBI taxonomy): domain Eukaryota; kingdom Metazoa; phylum Cnidaria; class Anthozoa; order Zoantharia; family Epizoanthidae; genus Epizoanthus; species Epizoanthus stellaris. The sequence continues at coordinate 12,806 of JAOBYG010221081.1, forward strand.
AGTGTTTCTGTACTGCAGCTCACAATATTACCAAATGAGGACAAAATTGTGTCAAATGGTAGCAGAAACCTGGCATAACTACAAGACATTTTAATGTGTCATATTTGGTTCTATGTTAATCATTCAGGGCGATATATATTGTTTCACTGTAAACAAGTTCTTTTTCAATTTACGATGATATTTTTCATGCCTCAAGAGCGTCATTGTTATTTGCACATGTACATTAAATAGATCTGGTATGAGATCATTAAATGGATGCAATTTGTCATCATGCCCAACTTTACTTGATTATTTCAACTGACGACTTGTGTCGACAAGCCAAGTAAACCATGCCTTTGTTACGAGGGAAACTTGCTGTTCATCCAGGGGTACTAGCTTTGTCCTCATAAACATTGGTACTTGCCTGCCTCATGAATCTGAAAGCTGAGCAGGGATTCTTTGACCATTATTATTTCCTACAGGTCTGCATGTTCAAGAAGATTGTTGGACTTCATTGTAACGAGTATAAGCTTAGGAAATAATTTCCTCAAAATCACCGACTTCATTCTGTCAGGCAGCTATTGCTACTTTTACAGAGGGCACGCAACTAGTTCAACGTTGAACGCGTCTTCCATGATTAATTAACTTGATGCAAATTAGTCAGGCCTCTCGTTTTCCAAGCTGGCTAGAATACAGTATTATTACTGTAGTTATCAGTAAGGGTACTGAAAAACAATTCCTGGTTTGCATATTAAAGTACGTAACTGTGATATCTGCAGCAGAAGCTATTGTGAAAGTAACAAGAATGCATTTGTGTCCCAAGTCGCAGAATACCTGATAGAAAAAGAGTTATCTGCAAGTTCTCCAAGTGCCCAAATCAATACAATACAATACGATACGATACGATACGATACGATACAATACGATTTATTAACTACTCCCAACAGGGATTTTCAGAGTTAATTTACAATAGTTTAAAAAGGGGTAAATAGGGTAAATTTACAATAGTTAAAAAAAATAAAAAATCATAAAATTAGGGTGGAAATTGCAATGCTAAAAGAAATACATTAAGATCTTAAAAGTTTTGTTCTTACTGCCCTTTTAAAGTTTCTTAATGTCCTGGAATTTTTTATTTCTTGGGGCAGCACATTCCAGGATTTTGCTGCGTGGTAAAACAAGGATCTTTGACCAGTGACAGTTCTACATTTTACAATCCGTGTGTTGCCTAAGGGGCACAAAAATGCTTAAACTGTTCCAAGACATGTAAAATTATCATTTGGCTAAACTGGATGTGACATTCATTTGTAAACTTAATAAATGTTGATAATTCAGAAAAAATACATGTATTTATACATTTCTAAAGCCGTCTTTGGACCATTATATTCTTCTATATACTGCATTGACTGATAAGAAAGTTCGTTTAACACACAGGCAGTGAGAGTCTTAAACTTAGCTGTCAGACACCATATTCATAAATGGCGGCCACGTGGAAAAACCTGGGTTTGAGTACACGAAAACGAGGCCCGAAAGGCCTGCTCGCGCAACCCAGCGATGGTTGAACAAGAAGAGAATATGGCATCGTCTGGTGTGGAAATTATTAGCGTTGTTGTTCTTGCTGAGAATGATATTCCGGGGGCTTCCTTAGCTGGGAGAAAACATTTCTCACTAAAGAATGAAGAACTAAAATTTTGGTCGAGATGTCGTGGCGATTCATTGAAAGTACTTGGAACGAAAGCGCTGCTTGCTAAACGGTAAGTATGTGACTCGGGAACTGTCAGCTACAGATGCATCTTCTTCATGAGAATATTCTGCCAAAACGTGATTAATATTTCGATTTTATTGCACAGTTGAAGAGTATATAAGTGTGGAAAGAATAAAAGTATAGTTGATCCAGATCCTGACAAAATATACACCAAACGAAAGACAAGACTTTCAAAACTAAATGAAGCTGCTGCTAGTGCTACATCAAGTATAAAATACCCAAGCGATGGCTGGGGCAAATCACTGGAGAGGATGCCGTTTTTTAGAGAGCTGAAAGGAACCAGCATATTGCCAAGTCAGGAAAGAAAAAAGGAAATGCAGAATATCACTCCATTCTGAAGAACATAAGGAAAGCTAAAACATTTTTAAAGGATGAGTACTTGAAAGACATCCAGGCTACTAGCGATCAAAGATACTTTTATTTGAGAGCAAAGTGTTATCATAGTTTTAAGAAGAGTGAAGACCCCCATGTCGTTCGTTTTGTTCTTTGTATTGTGTCAGGGCAAGTTATTCATGCCAACTGTTCATGCAAAGCTGGCAAAGTGGGATACTGTAATCATACACTTGCCTTAATGTTTAAGGTGGCCAAGTTTAGTTTATTTGACAGTAAGAGTACAGATGACGTGTGTCAAGATGATGATGAACTGCCTGATGTTGCATGTACTTCTCAGCTCCAGCAGTGGCATAACAATGGACGTGGTGGTAAAATTTCAGCTCAACCAGTAATGGAAGTAACAGTTTCAAAGACAAAACTAGATGAAACAAAGAGCAGAGAAGGTGTAAAGTGTCTTTTGTACGAAGCAAGATCTAATCCAAGCCATGACATTCATGCTGAAATGAAACTAAACAAAGCCCTTCAGGCAATAAACCCACAAATGGGTTTATCAATAATGTCCAGAAAGTATTAATCTCTTAACTCTTTAGTAGAAACTAAATTTTGGGCAATGTCGAGTTGGGTCATTCTGTAGTTACCAGTTAACTCACACTGAAGCAAACTTTGTGGCCACTGTTGATATCTTGTCAGTACCTCGAAGGGATGACAACAAAGAAACTGTACTCACCTATCCCATATTTCCATTAGTTACAGGCAATGATTTTGTCTATCCTGACAACTCAGATGACCCTGAGAAAGCCCTACTGGCCTCCCTCGAGGTCGACAAAACTACCCTAAACAATATCGAATCAGCCACCAGAGATCAGTCAGAGCGGCGGAGGGAGGAACGCAAATTTAGATTTACATCCTCCAAGTTTTATCTGATAGTGAAAAGACAAAGGCATCATGAAAATTTGTAATGGGGTTATTCATCCCAAGCCATTTTCTTCTAGATATGTTGAGCATAGGATAAGAAATGAGCCAATTGCCCTCAGGGAATATGAAAAACTGATGGTCACCCGAAAGACACCGGTAAGGGTCCTCAAGTGTGGTTTCGTTGTTTGTCAAGACATACCAATTCTTGGATGTTCACCTGATGGCAGGGTTATTGATTTTGGATGTCAGAGCCATTTCGGACTTGCAGAAGTGAAGTGTCCAGAGACTAAATATCTTGTCACCCCATTAGATGCATGCCAAGACCCCAAGTTCTGCTGTGAAGATGTAAAGGGACAATGTTGCCTTAAAAAGGATCATGCCTACTTTGCCCAAGTCCAGGGGCAGGTGGGCATCACTGGGGCATCATGGTGTGACTTCATTATTTACACTAAGAAAGGCATTTCAGTAGAGAGAATTCCTTTTGATCCTGTCTATTGGGCAGATATTCAACAAAAGCTTCGTGTATATCATTTTGCCCATTTTATAAAACTTGCAGCAAAGGAATTTATGAAAAGTTCATCTGCCAGCAAGTAAACAATTTATTGCTTAAAACTAAACTTACATTTCTGTGTGTATAGATTTAGATATCTAGCTTGTTTGATTTATTACAGTACTTACTATAATTATGGTATTGCTGTAGGAAATTTAAGGCGACCAGTGAACACACTTTATATGCTGACATTTGGAATTAAACCATTGAAGTAGATGGCAAGTTTGGGTTATGTTATCATTCTAACAATGATGCATTTTCAAAGAGGCCTAAAGTCATGTTTTTCAGAAATATTGTAAATGTAGGTGGTAAAACTGATTATAGTAGCTGGTTGTTTTTGCTGGCTGCTATGCATAACCCCAGTAGGGACTGATAGGGTTGCAGAGAAAAGGCAAAATACTTGACTGAATTATTGCACAACAGTTAAACAGAAATGATAGTTTTATTGACAGAATGGGCTAGAATTGTTTTGTCATAGTTTTACTTAACCCTTTCAGCCCAAGTATGGCAAACGTTGTGATTACTAATTTCTCCTTACCAACCTTCATACATTTCTTATAAACACTTGGGAGAATTTAGCAATTCATCTAAGAAAATTTACAACTTTGGATCAATTTCTCTATCTCATTAGTAATTACTAAACTAGAAATGTTTGTTACTGATTTGGTAAGGAGAAGTTAGATATTGATATATCCCTGGGACAACTGGGGTTTGGGAAATATGTACATGTTTCTGTCATTATTTCACACTAGCCGTTACAAAATAATAAAATAGTAATTTTCTCTTGTTCTTGCACAATAATACAGCTTCAGTCTCACTTAGTTTAGTTTGTTTTATAATTACTGAAGTTCAAAGTATTTTAAAATTTCCCTTACTGATTACTGTACATACATTTATTTTAATGTTGGAAGAATATAAAGTCAAAAAATCAACTTTCTAGGTTGATAATATTGGAAGGATACTGGTACAATGTATAAAATTAAAACAAATCAACCTTCCAGGTTAAAGATTTTCTGTATTATCACCCACCTGCATAACAGTGTATTGATTAACTTCTGTTCACTCTTAGGGACCATTCATTGTTTATCGTTTAGGGGGACGGGTTGGAGGTAATCCAATAAATGGATAGAGTCCTCCCTCGAGGTAATCCAATTTTCAAAGCCCCCCCCCACACCCAAAATTGTTTC